>JAQJVL010002169.1:92500-117100 GCA_035578905.1 Stictocephala bisonia
AACGCTTCTGATCAATGAATGTAATCCTACTTATAGCAAATGGTTCCAGTAATTATTTTAAGCTGAGGTCCTTCTATTAGCTTTGTGCTGCAAAATTAAAGTGAAACAGACATATGATGAAAATCTAAAAAAGCTTTTTCTCAGACGACATTCAATCTCTGTACTATAGAGGTGTGTGTGAAGTAGTTTCCACACATGCAATGTTGGATCTAGTTCCACTAGAGCTTTGAAACGAATCCAAAAACTAATTCCGTTGCAACGAGTTCTAAATTCCAAAACAGTACCGCGAGGATCATTCCAGTTAGATCAGTCCAGTTGTGGTTAATTCCTGATGCGACTTCAATGCAGCTAGTTTCGAAATAGAGTCTGCTGCAACTAAACACCTTTGGTAACCGGTCAAATTTACCTTTTGTCACAGGGTAAATTTTATTTAAAGTGTACTTGCTCCAATTTTATTTAAAGTGTATACTGCTGACATCCCAATCACCAAGTCTAGAACATTTATATATGCAGATAATATTGCTTTAGTTTATCAACACAAACCTGCTTTTTGCCAGCAATCCTGAAAAAGTACAAGTAAAAGTTGACCTCTTTGCTGATAGCCAAGGAAGAGGGCTTCCAGAGATTGTTGGCTTATGCAGTAATGGAAAGGTTTATATGGATGGGCTAGTTAAAGCTGGGGCTGATTGTCAGCATATCTATAGCCATGCTGCCAGGTCTCAACATCAAGCACTTATTCTGATAGCTGGGACTAATGACATGTTGAAAGGACATACAAACTATATATATATGACCATTTGGAAAGCAAACTAGACTCTATTAGTAAAACTAGAACAGTATGCATCACTACAATACCTCCCTGCTATGATAAACAGCCAACTATATAGTGCATTATGATATAGCTGTAGTTAATAACTACATTAGAGAACTGGTCTCAAGAATGCAAAATGTTGATCTTATTGACTTTGACTTATTTAAGAGACATCATTTTACAAAACATGGCATGCATTTAAGTTATGGAGGAAAGAAGAAGCTTGCCTTTAAAATCATCGACTTTGTGCAAAGCATAAATGAAAATCAGTATGTTTCATGCAGAGAAACAAATGAGAACTTGTTGAATAGTCAAGGAATTTTATCACAGGACAATAAGCATATAAATATAACTGAGACAGTGGCGTAGATAAAAATATATGCCTATTGTTTGGGGGGGGGGGGGGGGTACTCCTAGGGGCTTGGGGGTATTCCATACCCCTCATCATAACGGGGGTTCGGGGGCACTCCCCCAGAAATTTCATAAAAAATGCCCTTACAAATTGCCATTTTAGCTATTTAAAAAGCTGCTTATTTAAAATAACATCACAGTTAACTATGGTAAATTATAATATGCAATTTTCTTTTATTTGTTCAGTAAAAACATTCGTAGTCCAATATATTCAATAAAATATAGTTGTTAAGACACGTAAATTTATTGCAATAGTGTAATTTTTACATTGTTCGGTTCCTTTAGCTGTGAATATAATTTAAGGTTATAGACCTAACATAAATTATTTTTTATTATTTTAACGTTTTAAGAAAATAAAACAAAACCATTTAGCGTACAGAGTTTAATGATTATATTTGGAGATTATAAAGAGATCACAACAGCAACAGTTTTCTCTTTGATTTGGCGAGCTCGTCCAAAACTTCACTTGGTGACAGAGGTACATCGCGGTGGATGCTCAGCATTGCCAGGCCATTTAGTCTCGACTGAAACACGTAACAATCTGTACTGAAACATACTGATAAAATTATCATTTTGTTGATAATTTACATACCGGTATTGTACGTATAAAACAGGTTTTATTTTTAATATAAAGAAAATAGAGACAAATGGCAGAAACTAACTGGTATGTACGAGGGCCGTTCGGAAGTAACCTCCGGTGTGCTTTAAATAAAACTCGGAACATAATTTAAAAATTTTTTATTATATACATCCTAAAACTACATCTTTAAGCTATTTTTCAACATAATTTCTCAAAAACATTCAACACACTTATCATATCTTTTCCACTAACTACAAATCCCTTCTGAATAAATACTTCGGCAGAGATGCACTTGTGATAGCAGAGAGAATTCTTGATTCCACAATAGTCTCAAACCTTCTGAGACAGCCATTTCTTCAATGCTTGAACAGATGAGTCCACTGGGCAGCTAAATCTGTGCTGTTGGTGGATGCATAAAAAACAAATCCACATTGAAATTTTTCAAGAAGGTCTTTGGTTTTTCGATCTACTTGGGTCGGCGTTTGTCATGAAGGAAAACATGACGTCCAATACTACAATAAACCGCTGCGTTGTTGGAAAATTTTGCCCTTGCAATAGGTTTTTTAAATTTTGTTCAACTACAATCTGCTGTGATTGTATTGGTCCATAACAGTAACACTAATTTTCTTAAAATAAATAAAAGCTGGCCGTTGAATACTTGATTGGCGTTAAAAAGAAATGAGAATAGCCCTCATTTGGCGGACTTTCCTATTGTACAGACATGCACATTTTCACAAGCTACAGAAAACGAACTAGCCTCATGAACCTTCACTACTAGAAATGGATGCCGACTGACGAGACCTGCGTGTCAACGCTACTATGGCGGCACTATACCCTCCACTTCCTATTCTATGAGCAACCGGAGGTTACTTTCCGAACGGCCCTCGACAAAACAAACCATGTATTAGGTGAAACATTCATGAATTCTTGTGAATTGAAGCACTATATTAATTTCCATTCTGAGTTAAAAAATTGTTCCTGCTTCAAAAAAACTATTATTATAATATAAGTACTGTACATTTAACTATACTAATACCAAAAAAAGGGGTTTTTTGGGGACTGATTTTTTTCATCTCATTTTAGTCACTGTAATGAGTAAACTTAAACTAATATTGATCTTATTTGCAGATAGAGTAGACTAATACTAGACAAGCAGCAGAAAGATTGATATTACAGTAGTTGGAAATTTGTCAGTTACTTATTGGTTAATACGAAGGGTCATCCAGAAAGTAAAGAACGGTTTTGGTATAAAAAAATTATAAACGAAAGATAACAACAAAAAATTTTTTTTACAAAAAAGTTTATTCCCAATTATTTTTGGTTAATCAGGGTTTTTCCAGAAGAAAGACTTGGATCCCCCCAAAAACCCCCCCCTTTTATACTTTCTTTTAAGGTATCAAAAAAACAATGAGTTTTTTAACTAGGTAAAAAATGAAAAACAAAACCTAAAAATTTAAAAACATAATACTTGTAAAAAGTTTTTTAACAAATAAAAAAATAAAATTCAAAATTTTGAAGTTTACCAAAAAAAAAAAAATTTAAAAAATAACCTTTTTTACGAACGGAAAATTTAATTATTTTTTAATTTTTTTAAAATTTTTAGGTTTTTTTGTTTAGGAATTTATTTTGAAAAAAAAATTTAAAAATTTACTAATTTATGACTTAGGAAGTTAAAATTACTCTATTTAAATTTTTTATAGTTTAAAAAAAAATATAAAATTTATGAAAAAGATTAAAAAACTATTTTATGATTGTAAAAAATTTTTTTAAAACCTTTTAAAGGAAAAAATGTTTTGGGGGGGGCCCACTGTACTTAAGTTAAGAATTAAAAAAATTTGAATTTTCCCGAAAAAATATTTTGGGTTCCTTTAAAGGACAAGAAAAGCTTTCGGGCTCACTTTTTTTAAAATTTTTTTTCCCCAAGAATTCCAAGATTGGATGTTCCAACAAATTTTTTGTGAATCCAGGTTTCTTAAAAGTTTTGCATTATTAAATCCTTCAAAAGAAAAACAACTTGAAAAATTGATGTTTTGGTTTTCGTAATTTTTCCCTTTTTTTTTAGGATAAAAACGGAAATTAAAAAAATTAAACCCCCAAAAAGGGCCTATTTTGAATTCATTTGTTGGGTTTTGTTTTTAGTTTTCTTTTAAAGAAGAACAGATTAGGAATTTTTAAAACCCCAAAAAAAGGGTCTTTAAAGTTTTTTCCCCAATTTTTGGTTTCTATTTATTTTTTTTTCCCCCAGGGGCTCTTTTTGAAAAATATCTTTTTTCTGAAAAATTTTTCAACTTTTCTCTAAAATTTCTAACGTGCAAGCCCCCTTTAAAGATTTTTCTAACCCAAAGGGATTCTAGATTTTTATGGCACCCCATTTAAAGTCCAAAAATCAATTAAGGGATAAAAGTTTTTTAAAATCACCTAGAGAAAACTTAAACCAGGGTTGAGCATAATTTTCTTTTTTTCCCAAGTTTTATACTTTTTCATAATTTTAAATCTGTTTTTTTAGGTTAAGGGGGGGGCCTTTTGTTTTTAAAATTTTCTTCCCCTTTTATCCTTGTTTTTTGGGGTTTTAAAAGATGGGGCCCTAAATTTAAAACTTTGGGCTTTTTTTCTTTGACGCTGGCTTTTATATTTTAAATTGGGAAAGGTACTATTGCCTTTGTTTTTTTGCAACCCTACTTTTTTAAATTTTTCAATTTGGAAATTCCCTTTCCCAAAAAAACTCAAAAAGGGGGAAAATTAAAAAATCTTTTTAAGTTTACTTTTTTGTTCCTTCAAAAAGGCTTTTTTCTTCCCAAATCTCTTTAAAAACCACCCCTTACCCAAAAAAAAATTTTTTTTTTTACTTTCCTCTTTTCTTAAAAAGTTTTTTCAAAAAAATTTTTTTTTAAACTTTTTAAACATTTTTACCATAAATTCCATTTTGGGTTTAAGGGCTGGGTTCCTAACTGGGAATCATTAGTTTCCTAATTTAAAAATTTAGCCCCAAAATTTTATTAAATTATATTTTAAATTTAAACCCAAATTTTTTTTGGGGTTAATAGCGAAATTTTTCCCCTTTTGTTCATGTCTAACTATTCCCTCCCTTTTCAAGGTGCGGTTTTTAAATTGACCATTTTTTATTTTTGGACTTTTTATCTTTAAAAAATGCCTTTTTTTATGGGAAATTGGATGATTTACGCATTGGAACATTTATTGGGGACGTGTTTGGAATGGGGGTTTAAAATGGTTTTTTTAATTGTCAAATTTTTTTTAAAATAAACCCTTTGAAAGAATTTTGTGTGGAAAATTCCACGTTTTAAATAGGCCCGTTTTTTAAATGGGGGCCCCCAAACCAATCCAAGGGGCTGACCCCATGAGTTTTGGGAAATTTTAATTTTTTCCTTTACATCACACCCTTACATTTGGAAAAACAGATTGGGCTCGGAACCAAAACTTTTTAAAGGAAGTCTTTCCTTTCTTTTACATCTAAAATTTTTTTAAAAAATTAAAGACATCATTTTTACAAAGTCCATTTGAGTTAAGGAGGGGGAAACCTGTATCAAATTCCCCTTTTCTGCAGAACAGATTGTAAGTTTATGTGCTTATTGTCCTCAAAAGTAGCTCAAATTTTAGAAAAAAAACTAGATAATTGTATTTCGAAAGCAAAAGGGGTGGAGTCATTATTAAAACTAGTTTTTCCCCAGTGTCAACCGCGTCAAAGGACTATTTAAATATATACAGTTCAATTTTCCCCCCATGCTACGTGGGTTCCTCAGTGGTTGGGTGAGACGGGAAACCCCAGGAAGCCACTGTAGCATGGGCAGAAAAAACTTTCAATGAAATTTTTTAAAAGGTTTTTTTTGAGCTTTGGAAAAAAAAATATTGTTTTCTTTTTTTGTTTCCTTTTTTTAAAAATTTTTTGGTTTTAAAAAATTTTTTAAAAAAAATAATTTAAATTGAAATGTTTTGGGAAAAAAGGGGAAAAAGTTTTGTTGTGCCCAATTTTAAAAATTTCAAAATTAAAATTTTAAATTAAATTAAAAAAATCAAAATTAAATTTAATTTAAAATTTTAAAAATTTTAATTAGGTGAAAAAAAATTTAAATTAATGGGGAAAAAATTTGGGAAAAAAAAATTTTTTTTAAGAAAACGTTTTTTTTTTAAATATTTAAAACATTTTTTATATTTAAATTTTAAAACATAAATTAAACACAAAAAAATTTTTTTATAATTTAATTAAATTTCAATAAAATCTAAATTTAAAAAATTGTGGAAATAGTTATGTCAAACCCTAAATTTTTGTAAAAAAATTCCCATTTTTTGGAGCGAGAATGTCCAAAATTAGAAAGGGGGGGGCCCGGGCCATTCCATGAAAAAGGTGTTCCCATAATAGTGCAAAAACATTAAAATTACACGATGATTTAAAAGATTTTTTTTATTTTTTTAAATGCACAAATCATCGAACATAAAAAGGGTTTTTTTTTGGTGGTTTAATTTTACTTTTAAATAAGAAAAAAATTAAAAATCCCCCAACCCCCCAAAATAATCCAACTCGGGACTTTTCCCCCATTTTAATTACAATAAAAAATAAAAAAAATTTTTTTACTTAATAAAAAAAACCCTTATCCTCTATAACCCTTTTTAAAAGGGGAAAAATTTTAAAATTTTGTTTAGGTAAAATGGGGAAAATTTAATTTTTTGAAAAAAACCCCCTTTTTTGGGGTTGAAAAATCCTAAAATTTTCCCATAAGGATAAAAATTTGGGGAAATGATTTTTCATTTTTTGTAAATAAAAAACAGGTTTATTTTTTATGTTAATTTTTCCCTTTAAATTGATAAAACCCTTTTTCCTTCCCTTAAAAAGTTTGGGATTTTTTGATTATAAAATTTTTTATTGGGAAGGGGCCGGTCTGCTTTTAATGCTTTTTTTTCCTTTTAATAAAAAACCAAAAAAATTTTCCCTAAAAAACAACTTTTCCAAAAAAAATTATAAAAATTTTTTTTAATTTTGGAAAATCAAGACCCCTTGATTAAGTTTTTTTTAAAGACCTTTACATTTAGCAAAAAATTCTTTTCCCTTATTTTTAAAATAAAAAAAACGCAAAAAATATAAAAAGGTTGAAAAAAGACAAAATACAGTTTGAGCTCAAGGAAACCCCTTCCCGAAATTTAACGCACGAATTTGTAGGAAAAGTGAGGCTGAGTGGAAATGTTAAAAATCCCCCTAAAAGCATTTAAATTTTTAATTTTTCGGGTTAAAGATAAATTTCCCCCTGGGGGAAACCCACGTTAACACGAATTTGTAAAAAGGCCTTGGGGATTGGGGCAAAATTTTTATCAACCCTAATAAAATTTTTTTTAATTTTTTAAAAATTTTAATTGTTTTAGTATTCCTTCAAAACTATAAAACTCATAATTCGCAATTTTCTTTTTTTAGGGGCTTGGGGGGGCCACCCCCTCCCCCACCCCTTATTAAGTGAAAAAAGCCTGGTGGGGTAATTAAGGGCTAAGGAATCCCAAAAAACTTTTGGTTTGGGGGCCACGACTTGCCCGTGCTCAAAAAATTGGCTCCTTATTTTTCGAAGCTTTTGGAAGATTTAAATTCCCAACTTTTAACAACTTTATTTCAATGGTAAAACAAAGTCGTTTTGTCTAATGGGCCCAATTCAAAAAAGCACTAAATGATTTGAGGGGTTTTTTCCACGTTGATTGAACTTCAAGAAAAAAAGGACTTTTAACCTAATTTTTTCCCCTGGGGTTGAAGGAAAATTTGATTTGAAATTGAAAAAATAAAATTTTCAGCATTGAAAAAAAAGGGTAGTAGGCAACCTAAAAATCAAAAAATACCAAAAAGTTAAATTATGAATTCTTGTTGCAATAAAAATTTTTATTGTTGAACATCGGTTTCCCCGTAGGGTTAAAGGACAATAACAAAAAAAACTTTTTCCAAAAGGGAAAATTGAGATAAATTATATTCAGCCGTGAAAAAGTTTTTTTGGAATCAATAATTTGGGGGGGGTTTAAAGAACGTTGTGGTTGTTAGTAAAATTTGTTTATTCGATGACCAAATTTAAATTTGTTTTAACCTTTTACTGGAATTTTTAAATTTAAAAAAGAAAAAACAAACAAAAATTTTTTTAAAAATAATTTAAAATTTTTTAAATTTATCACTTAAAAAAGAAAAGTTTTAAAATTTTTTTGGAAAAAAAGATAAAAAAAATTTTGTTTTTTGACATTGGCGGGGGGTTTTCTCTACCAATGAAAAGGGGTTAACCGGGTTAAAAACCCCTAAAAAACCTTGTAAAAAAATGGAACATCAGGAGAAACTTAAAAACAATTTAATTTCTTTTAAAAAAACAGAAAACTTTTTTTTTACCCCCAAATATTAAATTTAATAAAAAGCTCAACAAAAATTTTGAAAACCCCAAAATTTAATAACGGGAAAACCCAAACACCTTTGGGGGGTGGGATTCATAGGGGTTTTTTAAATTTTTAAAATTTTGATCAAAAAAAAATTAATCTTCCTTTTGAGGAAAGGTATGGTAAGTGAAGAATTAAAAAAAAAAATGTTTCATTCCCCCCAAAAGGCTAGGGCCCCTTTGATTTTGGTAAGTGTTCCCATCCTGTGTAAAAATTTTTTTTTTGACTTTAAACCCCTTTTAAAAACTTGAAAATTTTTTTTTTTTTTTTTTTTTTTTTTTTTTTTTTTTTTTTTTTTTTTTTTTTTTTTTTTTTTTTTTTTTTTTTTTTTTTTTTTTTTTTTTTTTTTTTTTAAAAAATTTTTTTTTAAAAATTTTTTTTTTTTTTTTTTTTGGGGGTTTAAAATTTTTTTTTAAATTTTTTTTGGGGGGGGTTTTTTTTTTTTTTTTTTTTTTGATTTTTTTTTTTTTTTTTTTTTTTTAAAAAAAAAAATTTTTTTTAAAAAAAAATTTTTTCTTTTTAAAATTTTTTTTTTTTTTTTTTTTTTTTTTTTTTTTTTTTTTTTTTTTTTTTTTTTTTTTTTTTTTTTTTTTTTTTTTTTTTTTCCTTTTGTAATTTTAATTAAAAAGTAAGTGCCCCCCAAAAAGGGAAAGAAAAAAAATTTAAAAAGTTTTTGCTTTTTAGAAAAATTTTAAAAATAAAAAGGATTGGGGGGTTGGAAGGGTTATTTTAGTTAAATTTCAAAAGTTACAAAGGGGGAAAATTTTTTGGGGAAATCAAAAAAGGAAAAATTTAAATGTTTTCTTTTTGGAAAAAAGCCTTTCAAAACGGGTGTGTGTAGGCAGTGGTGGGGAAAAAAAGTTTCAAATTATTAAAAAATTGGAACAAATGTTAAAGAATATTTGAACTTTTAAAAAATAATTTTATTGTAGCCTTTTCAACCCGGTAGTTTTCAATGTAGGGCCTTTTTTTAAAAAAAAAAATTTAAGAATCCCCTAAAATTTTTATGGGGTATGAAAAAGTCTAACTAAATAATTTTGGAAAAAATGTTTACCTTTTGGTAAAAAAGTTTTTGGTTTTTGGTTAAAAGGGGAAAATTAATTGCCATTTTTTGTTTAATCTATACCCAGTTCTGTCATTTTTCATAATTAAAGAATGTTTTTGGTCAAAATTTCCCTTTAATGGTTAAGGGAAAACTTGATTCTTTAATTTTTATTCGAAAGCTATTCCCCCTTAGAAATAAGGGGTTTTATGAGGTTGGGGACAATTTTATGGGGAACCCCTGATTTTTAAAGTTTTAATCTATCCAAAATAATTTTTAAATTTTTATCAATTGTTTTAAAAATTGACGGTTTACATTTGGGAAAAAAATTTTTAAAGGGAAAGGGTAAATGAATCAGAAAATTTTTTTGGGGGGTTTTATCGAATTGGGGAACCCTATTTTTTGGGGATTTTAACTTTGTAAAATATTTAAAAGAGGAAAAAAGGGGAATAAAAATTTTATATTAAAAAGAAGGGGGGGTTGTGTTTAAACTTGTAAATTTTAGTTAAAAAGACCTTGTATTAATTGGTAATTAAATTTTAAAAAGATTTGGAGGATTTTTAGCTTTTTGGTTTTTTGTTAATTTTTATATAAAATTTGCCGTTTTTGGTGATTTGAAAATCTTTCCGGGATAATTTTTAATTGTTTTTAATAATTTTGTAATTAGTAACTGGTCGAAAACCCCCATTCCCCTTCCCCTAAAAACCCAAACAATGTTTTTTTTTTATATACCATTTGGGGAAAAAACCTTCCTAAAACTGGGCTTCACTCACGCCTCTCTGTAAAAACCGGTTGGAACCCACAAACTCCCCTTTCGGTTAAAAGTTTTTTTGGGCCTTTTTGAAAACGGTGGGGAAAGGGGGGGGGGAAAATTGTTTGGGGTTTTTTGAAAATAAAAAAAGCAGCCGCTACAAATTTTTAAATTTTGGGTCCTGAAGTAAAGGGGGAATTAAATTTTTTAAAAATCTTATTTTGGGCAAAACCACATTTTCTTTATTTAATTGTTAATCGTTCCGGAAAGAAAGGGGGGCTTTTATAAAATTGTTAGTTGGGAAAAAGGGTTTAAAAATTTTGAGAATGGGGAAAAAAATTTTTAAAAAGCAAAAAGGAGGCCAGGTTTTCAGGGAAGGGATAAGGGGCCCCAAGTAACGGGGGAAAATTTAAAAGGGGAAAAGGAAAAAAAAAAACGGAGTTAACAAACCCAATATAGGATTAAAAAACCACGTGAGAGCTTTTTTTTTTAACCCCTTTACTTGAAATTGATCGAAAGGACATAGTGTGTTGGACGGGGGCAACCTAATGGGTTTCAAACCCAATTGGGGTACCCCAATTTCGTTCAATTTGTCCAAGATTCCAAATGTAAAGGTTCATTGTATAATATTCCCCCAAAACCCTTATGGGAACCCCCCCTAATTTTGAATTTTTTAAAGTGTAGGGGGGGGATTATGAAACCAGTGCTTAAGAAACCAACATCGGGAAAACCAAAAGGGTCCTTTAATAAATGGGCACCCCTTTTGGGGCCTATAGTGCGATAAGCATTTTTTGTGTACAAGTGTTAGACCCCACCTGAGGGACCTGACCATTAAGGGTATTATTGAAAATAAAATGTCACGTTTTTAAATTTGACACAGGGATTTTCGTTGCTAAAAAAGGGGTTAGTATCCCTATTATCCCCTTGTCATGATATTTTTAAAAGGGGTTTTAAGGGGATTTATTAGAATAAAAGGGATTCAAAAAGGTAGTTCGAATAGGGGACAAGTCCACTTGTTAAATTTTTTGGTTTTTTATGAAAATTCCCTTTTGTGGTATAATTGGGTTAGAAACTTAACAATTAGGTCTGTGATAGATTTCAGTAAAGGTATATTTTTTTGAGGGGGAAGGACCAAAAGAGGTGAGACGACGAAGCTGTTTGTGGGTATGGAGTAGCTAACAACCCCGCGAAAAAAATTAATTTGGGGTGTAACCTTACCAGGACATACTTTGACCCCCAAGTGAAATAAGAATTCGGCAGTTTTAAAAACATTTTAATGCGAGAGGTTTGGAACCTCCCAAAATTGTTTATTAAATCCTGTCGATGTAAACTTGGGCGGTATTTGGGGCCATTTTTTAGTAAAATCTTTAAGAACGGGGTGAAGGGAGACACGGCGTATTTGTTTAGTGTATCAGCTGATAAATGGAGCAATGAAGTTTTGGTTTATGTGGTGGGGGGCGAGTGGCCCTAGCGATCAAATGATAAGGGACATCGAAGTGTGGTGATTGGGAGGAGTCTCGAGCCGAGATTTTTACCTCGTATGAATTTAAAACAAAGATGGTCGGGACGGATTTTTAAAAAGCGTTTGGGTTACGGGAAAGGCCCCCTCAGGTCGCCGAGTCCGGGGGATAAATGGGAACAAAACCGGGCGGGCGGGTCGTTTCCTTTTTTTGGGGGGTGCGACAGATGGGTCATACCCTGCGGCACTGAGGGTCAAATGAGAATAAATTATTTCATTTTTTAAAAAAGGGGTAAGGATATTGACCAGGAACATCGATAAAAAAGTTGGCTTTAAATGGACAGGATAGAGAACATTAGAAACTTATTATTGGTTTAAGGGCTATTTTATGAAATATAAGAAATTAGGATGTAAAGTAAGTTAAAAAACTATAGATATGGGGATGCTTTACCCATAAAAAAGAACCCTACAGACTACCCCCCGTTCTAAGCTTTATTCGAGACAATTTTTTGAAATGTAGACAAGGATTATTTAACCCGCCCCAATGCGGGGTGCCCTATTTTAATGGAAAAGAAAAGCCTTGATTAGGGGCCGGATACAAACTATTGGAGGTTATGTGTAGTTTTTTGAAAGTTGAATCAAGTTACTAGGAACAAAGACTCTTACCCGTTCCCACAGATTCAAATACCCCGACAGCTTGGTGGGTGTAAATGGTTTTCGTTGTGATTAAAGAGTGGTTATTGGCAAATCAGTGTGGTAAAGAGGGTAGACCTAAGCATTTTGTCACGGAAGAAGGGGTTTTATCATTTTTAAAAAATTACCTTTTGGATTGGGCTTCCCCTCCTTAAAGTTCCAGCAGTAAGGACCTTTTTTTAATAGGGGCCAATGCTTTTTGGTATTTGATGATACCTTATTTTTGGACGACTATTGACCAACATGCTCAAAATCTGAGGGAAGTTTCCAACGGCTAAGAGGGCTAATTTAGTTGCCCGCCCGAAAAAAAGTGTATTTGCACAAATGAAGTACATTCTAGGGATGTAATTAGTCGGGAGTTTTAAACCGGAGTGACAAGATACAAGCCGTTTCACTTACCCCGTCCCAAAGAAAGTGCGGGATTTTTTTTCATCGGATTATGCTCGTATACCGTCGTTTTGGGCGATAAACTTTTCAAAACTAAGTAAACCCCTTTACAGACTACTGCAAAGATAAGCCCTTTTTATGGGGAAATAAAAAATCAGTCTTTTGAATCTTTAAAAGTAGCACCCTACCCCACCCGTGCTGATATCCCAAATTTGCAAACCTTTTATAGTAAAGGTTTATGCTATTATATTTTGAGGGGGCCTAGCCAGGCTATGACATGGAGAAAAGGAATAGTTATTTCGAAAACTTATCTAAAAACCGAACAAAAAATTTTGTGCACGGAAAAGGAACTTTTGGGAGTGGTTACATAACCAAAAACCCGGCATGCTACCTTTTGGCCATAAATTATTTACTACATTGTGCAGCTAAAAAGGTTTTTTCTTTAAAAGACCCAAACAGTGTTTGACCCGATGGGCTTAAATTGTAGAGTATGATTTTTTTAGATTGAACATCGTAAAGGAAAACTAATCAGGCAGCTGAGCCTTACGCGAAACGCCTATAATTAGAACCCATTTGGTCTCGCGATGCGCATACAGGCTCAACAAATTGACCCCAATTGTAAACAAATTTGTGAAAGTATTAAAAATGGGAAGACCGAATTTTTATACGCATAATGGTCTGTTGTATTGAAAAAAAAAGATGGTATTAAATTAGTTTCCCAAGGGATGATTTTAAAATATTAAAAAAATTGACTGTGTCTTTAGCGGACACCAGGTATAAAGAAAACTTGGGAATAATCAAAAGTCAGTATTAATGGCCCGCTTTAATAAAAATGTCACGAATATATTTAACAGTTGCGTTCTTGCCCAAATTTAAGGAAAACCCGGCAAAAAATATCCCCTCCATGGGTTTACATAGGACTGTCAAAAAACCCCTGGAGATGGTAATATGGCTAGAAAGGCCCTTAAAAGTTACAAATAGGTAAACGTATCTCTTATCATTCATTGATCTTGCCAAAATGAGGGTAGAAACTTTCCAATGCTGACAACAGCTGAAACGTGGCCAAAGCCTTTGTACACAAATAGTTACAGATTAGGAGTACCCAAATACTTATTACTGGTGGTACCAAATTTTTATCAAAAATTTTTTAAGGAGGATGTAAATTCTTAAATTCAAAAATTTAAATACCCTTGCATCCAATAAGTAACGGTTTTTTGAACGACAGCAAGTCAATAGCGGCAAGATTCCATACTGTCCAAAGATATGCGTAATTGGGACAATATGTTCCATTTATTTTAAGGCCCCCTTTGAAACGCCCAAACACCCGTTACAAAGCATCGCCTTTTTTTTTAAAGTTAGGAAGGGAGATGCGCTCCCCGCAGATGACGTTACGTTTTTCAGAAGAAAGGGTTCTCTGTTGATGATTAGCGTAAAAATAAAAAAAGCAAATGAATTAGCAGTCAAATTTTCCCAAGAAGCTAGTTAAAAAATAAAGAGTACTATGATAAAAAAACTAAGTTAGTTCAGTTTGAAGAAGGGGAGATTTAAATTTTTGTGTATCATCTGTATTAAGAATCGGCCCCAATCAAAAATTTTAAAAAATATTGGCAGGGCCGCAGAGGTGGTGGACGCCCTTTTTGAATTAGTATATGAATAAATTTGAATGGTAGTTGTTAATTTAACGTAAATCGGCTAAAAAAATGTAAGAAAGTCGAGGATAAAAAAAAAACCGTTTTGACGAAGTAACCCCTCCCCCAACGGAGAAAAAATTAAAAGACCTTATATGCTGAAGCTTTTGGGGGATTGAGTGATGGTATACTGCAGGGGACTCAAATGGAAGATGGGGCCAATATTTATTGAGGGGCAAATTTCATTTAGACGTAGTACATGAAAACGAGCCCCAGAAGTGAGTGGGGTTAGTACGTTGAGGACCTCGGACGATCATTGAGCGGGATTGGGACCGATGCCCCATACAAAATTAAAAAATTTAAGTCCTGTGGGCCGCCCACCTACCCGAGCCCAAAATTCGCAATTAAAAAAAAAAAAAAAAAAAAAAAAAAAAAAAAAAAAAAAATAAAATAAAAAAAAAAACATTTCAAAAATATAAGCTTAAATAAAGGTATATTTTATACCCTTGTACTTTGTAAAAATTCAGTGAGATATTATTTGCCCATAAATATGAATGAGGATATTAGACCCTTTCCTAAGTTAAACCATAAGAGCTTTTTTGTAAAAATATTATTTCTTTGAATTTTATAAGGCTTTATTTTGTAATGATATTTTTCTATTGATATTATTAATCATTATATTAAGTAGTAATTAAGATAATTAGTTTAAGGAAGACAAGAAAAGTTAAAAGTAAAAAAAAAAAAAAAATTACCTGTTAATTATACTGTGGGGGATACATTAATACATATATATGTATATATATATTTTTATTATGTTATATAAATAGTATTATGGAATCTCAGTATATTTACCCAAAATTCCCTGGTCAGTAGTTTTTCCTAAATTTCTTAAAGTAAAAGTTAGTGTGCTACAGTTGACTTGGTGAATCTTTAAGATTGCCAGTTTAAAGTGAAACCTTAAAAGCTTCCCCAATGCTAGGGGACATTGAGCCAGCTGCTGAAAATTGTTATTGCTAAACCCTGATTTTAATAGCAACAAGTGTTAGTTAACAAGGACTATCAAAATGTTTCAATTTACCGATTTTTCTTCAAACCAGTACTTTAAATTTTTTTGTTTTAAAAAAAAATATCAAATTACTTAATAATAAAACTATGAACACTATTAAACTGTTCTATGTTCATTGTAAGCAAACTAAAAGGGGTTCTTTAAGTGAAAATGCAGTGGTGATATTTCTGTTATTGTTTTATGTTGTCTTAACTTCTGTATGGCAACATTCTTACAGCAAAGTTTTGCAAACTTCTATACAACATCAGGAGAACCAACCCCTTTAGAGGTAGTTTTAATACAGGAGATGAACTGTGCAACCCCGAGTTTTTTTCCAGCAAAAAAACTTTCGGCTAGACTCTGATTTGTACATCCAGTCTTCATTTATAACAATGTCCTCAGACAAAAAGTGAACGTGAGGTGTAAATAGGAAAAACGTAACCAGGATGGTTGTGTAATAAACTATCAATTTCAAATTCAGAAGTGGAAATAATTACAAGGAATAACTTAATTTTAACTTTACTTGAAATTTTTAAAATGAATTTTTTTAAAAGAACTTACCATTTGGAAATATTTTTATTTTCCCTATACTTAATAATGTTTACTTGTGCAAACCTTAGAAACCCATAAAATTTAAAAAACACTATTATATACTTTGAGTTAATCTTTAGAAATAGAATGTATATATTTAGATAATTTAAATCTTTTATATTGAGCCAAACTAGTCAATATGAATAGTCAATAAAAAAAAAAAAAAAAAAAAAAAAAAAAAAAAGTATTTATTAAAATTTTGTCACTCATGTTTTTATTATTTTTAATTACCTTAAACTGAAAAAATGCGTAAATAGTTTTTTTAGTTGTTAATATTTTAAGATAGATCAATTAACTGAAAGTAACTTTTATGCTTATGGAAATGTTAAGAAATTTCTTATATTAGTAAAATATCGCCATATCCCTTTCCCCTAATAATAAAAATAATTAAAACTACATTCCCGTTAAAAATGTATATATATAAATCTTTTAAATTATGTTTTGGGCCATGGTAGGATATATGGTGTAAGTAAAATTTTTCTTGTCAGAATATAAAAAATTTTTCCTATTAAAGTTAAAAATAATTTATAGCGAATGGCCATCATTCTAAATTTTCTGTGACCAATTATTTAAATAATTCTAACCATTTTTTAAACCAAAAATTAATATTATAGCTTCTCCTAACATTTAAATAATTTTATGAATTGATGTAGAGAATAGATTTAACTGATATTTTATCCAACCCGTCATCAATTTAATTTATTCGACTTAAATTGAAATTTGTAATGTGGTAAAATATTCTTGTATTGTAGTTTGTTAGACCCAAAAAGTTAAAAAATGGAAAGAAAGTTTTAAAGGATTTCAATCTTTATGAAATTTTAATTTAATAAATTAGTTTTCTTTGTAAATCCCATGGAAACATACGGAAGAGCGAGTTTCGGGGCCGTCGTTTAGGAAACGCACGACTATCCCCTCTCTGAAGCGGCTGTTTGTGGTTGGGGGTTTGGCCCCCGAGTGGGCTGGTATCGTTTTTGAGTAGCCAGAGTTTCGGTTCGGAAGGGTTTGAACCAGTTACAGGTGCGCGTGGGGGGAAAAGTAAACCCCACCACTTTTAGATGTTAGGGGTTGGTGATGCTGCCGTTGTCTACCCCCAGAACCCAAAGGATATAAATATTTTCGATGCTAAAGTTTTCCGTATCCCCCGATACCCGAATGCCCCTTTACGTGTTTTTTCCCAGTTGTCGGAACAAAATAAAAAAGTCAAAGTTCAATTCCAGTAACATCCCCTGTAGAAGGAAAGTGAATAATTAAAGGAAGGCGAAGGGATGTGACCCACATCCCACCACTCCCCAAAATTGAATGAAAAGAGCTTGGGCTAAGCTAGAGGTTGGTCAAACCCGGGGTTCGCGATAAGACCGCCCCCCAAATTTCCGTCATCCACGCAGTTTGAAATTTTTCCAGTGGGTTTTAAAAATAATATTAATGAAATTTTCATATTACCCAAATTATTTTGTCCTGAACAATGGTTTTCATAATTTAATTAGCAGCTGTTTTTAATTAATCACTATTTGTTCCCAATATCAAAGTTTGCCCTTTCCCCAATTTCTTTCCAATTTTTATCAATTAATTTTTTAAAGTATATTAATAATAGGTAAATAATCATGATCATTAGGTTAATCATTATCAAGCCCTTTTAACTTTATACGCTTGATAACGGGTTGTCTTTTTAAAATACCTCAGGAATTAGCTTTAAATTTCTTAATCTATGTCTACAAAATAAGGTTAAAATAGTATGTGCAATTTTTTTACTTAAGAATGTATCCCCAGGAAGTAAGTAATTTAAATTATATTGTATATCATATAATCACTTTATATATTTAAAAAAAAAAAAAAAAAAACAAAAAGGGGAACCCAGAAAGTATTCGATGTAATAGTTTTATAAGATGGTATTTTGGTTAAAATTAAAAATTTGGTTAATAAAAACCCCCAAAATTTATTATAAATAAATGTTATATTGTGGTCATATTGTGTGAAAGAAAAATCCATATAAGATCTTATCAAGTAAGTCCGTGTGGGCACGTATGCGGTGGTTTTTCAAAGGATGATTGGGGGGTTCCCTGAAAACCCACTGCCCCAACCCCCAACCGCAACCAACTAAATTCAGTTATGGAAAAAAAGAAAAAAAAAAACCCCGGGGTTTTTCCTCTTTGAAAGGGGGGAGTGTGGGGCTGGGGAAAAACCCTAATAAATAACTTGTAAATAAAAAGCGAAATCTTTTAAACAGGATAACTTTATTAAAAATTAATTAATTTCAATATGAAAAAATGTAAAAAATTTTTTATTTTTTCTAGCAATACTTAAATTAATAGAGGAAAAATCAACCCGATAAATCTGAAGAGGCCACCAAATGAGATCAAAGGAAAAACCCAAAAATCCTGGGTTAGGGATTCACTGGCCAAACAAGGCTTTCTATTCGACCATGAATCCCCAAACCAAAAATTTACCATTACGGCATTTTAGGTCATAGGTGGGGATGGCCCATCAAGTGAGGCAAATTGAACCAAAATGTTTATCATTCCCCATTTAGCACCCAGGGGACCCTTTAGCAGTTAAAAGTAAGTAGAAAACCAGCCATGATAGCCCCACATCAATTTTTGTTTTTTACTTTTAAATTATGCCTTTTAATAATTGAAAATGCTGTAAACCCACAGCCTTGCAATCCGGGCTTATTAGTTTCTTTTGAATTTATATGGGTTTCTTGGGGATCGTATGTTTTTTTTAATTTCTTTTTTTTGTCAGGCCTAAGGGTTTTCACAATGTTAAGTTGTTTGATTTAATAAAATTTTTAAATTTAACAAAAAAAAAGCCTTTCATTACGAAAACAAGATTAAATCCTGACGAGGACCCCTTTTGGGACGACACTTTTGTAGGTGTAATCACTTAAGGGCAAAAGTCTGATATTCATAAAAAGATGCTAAGGTGGGGTTTTGGACATAGCGAATTCTGCCCGGGTTTCATTTTTGGGGGTTTGGCCCAATTATTAAAAAAAATGAATATGTAGTGCCGTATGTCATTTTAATGCGGGTAATTCAGATATTTTTTTGGAAAAAAAATCACAAATTCTTAACTTTTCCCAGGCTATTGGGTTTTGGATATTTATTGTTATTGGAGGGGATTTTAGTTCAAACTTTTATTAATACTAAAAAAAAAAAAAACCCCTTCTTAAATTTTTTTTAAAATTTTTTAAACAAACCCATTTTTACTGTCTGAATAAAATCCCAAATAAGGGGAAAAAAACTGTTTTGATAAGTATTTGTAAAAATTTTTTCAAACATGAAAAAATGTAAAAATGATTTCTTTCCCCATTGGATTTACGCGCTCTTTTAGTTAAAAACAATAATTTTCCAATTAAGAAAAAATTTAAAAAAAAAAACTCCCAAAAATCAAAATAAAATTTTGTCTTAAGAGTGTTCTTAAAAAAGGGGTTTGGTGATTTAAAGATAAACTAAAGCACTTTTAATTGGAACTTTTGTTCTCTAAATGTTCGAAAACTGATGTAAAAATATATTTGATTTATTCTTATCTGATTATTAAAAATAAAATACTTTTCCTCTATTAAGAAAATCAAAATATATAGGAAACGGTTTTTAAAAAAAAGTTGGTACTTAACGACCTGAGAAAAGAGAAAAAACTAATTTTTTGTGCCCGTCAAAAAAAATAAAGTCATGACTGACTGATTATGTTTTCAAACTAAAAAAGGATTATAAAAAAGGCCATTAACAAAGCAAAATGGATATAACACTAGATTCATAGAGAACAGCAAAGAAAATATAGGGTGCATGGGTGTTATAAAAAAAATTCTTCGACAGACAGAAGGTTTTAGATTAACTTTTACTCTGACACCTTTAATCAATTTACTTTACCCCTGTTTCTGACATTAAGCAGAACTTTCTTTGTCAAAAAAAAAGCCTGTTGATTTTTTTTCAACAGAGCCTGTACCCCCAAGCACCCCTTTGAATTCAAAAAAATTTCTATGTCAATGTCATAAAACAGCTATCGGTTGAGTGGTCGACAGCAATGTATTGTAATATGCAAACAACCTTTTAAAAATATTATAATTGTATTTCTGAACATTAAAAATTGTATCAATTATGTAAACAGGGGGGATATTATCCCAAATCAATTGAAAAAAATTTTCGTGTTTGTCCCCGTCTATAAAAAGGGGTTTTAAAATTTCGACCCAAATTTATCGACCTATATCGTAATTCCAATTTTTATCTAAATTGTTTTTAAATTTGGTATTTTATCGATTATTCCCTTTTTTGAAGAAAAAAAATTTTCTAAGCAAACTCATAATTGATTGATTGATTGCTTCCAGCTACTATTAAAACTCCAAAGATCTTGAACCCCCAAAGGGAAAATTTTAAAAAACTGGAAGCTGATTCCTAACCCCGTAAAAAAAAGAAGTGCCCGCTTCCACCCGAGTAAAATTTATAGCTAATCGAAAATTAAAAGTCTTTCTAAATGGTGCAAAAACTCCCCCAAAATAACTTCATACCCGGGAGTAAAGTTAGATCGATCGTGATGTTTAAAAGCCATCTTCAAAAAAATGGGAGGTCAACAACAAAACAAAATTTATTCTTAAAGAAATTATATCGAAGTACTGGGAGTTTAATAAAGAATTTTTTGTAATATTTATTGTTCTCCAAAAAGCATATGATAGTTTAAATAGAGAGTTACGTGGAAAAAGATGGTCAAGTTTGGGATTCCAAAAAAGCTGATAAACTTGCTAGAACATGTATGACGGACTCCACAGCTCAGTACGAGAAAATGGAAGAGTTTTGGAACCCTTCAAAATCAATGCAGGTGAAAGACAGGGTGATGGACTCTCCCCAATCTCTTCAACCTAGCGATAAAGAAGCTCTCCAAAAAGTAGCAAAAATGGATGAAGGAATAACAATTGGCTCCAAAATTAACGTACTGGTATTCGCAGACGATGTAGTAATTTTTGCAGAAAATTTAGAAGACGTGGGTGCTAAAAAAATTTTTCAGGGAAGAAACGAACAATAGGTCAAAAAGAAAATGAAAAAAAAAGAAAATATTATGCAATTTCCCGAAATCCTATTAACTTAAATCAAGACACTCTCCAAGTAGAAGGCCATGAATTTGAAAAGGTAGATTCTTTTAAGTATTTAGGTATTTAATATCAGAAAAAAACAAAGATGAAATAGAATACAAAATAGGCAAAAATCTTGCAAACAGTTTTTTGCATGAAAAATTATGTTTTCAAATTACTGTCACAAAAACCCAAAAATTCGAATTTTTATAAACAATCATCAGCCCAGTATGCTCTATGGAGCTAAAACATGGAAATAATAAAAAGGAAGAAAGGAAACTAATTGTCTTTGAAAATAAGATCCCAAAAAAATTTATGGCCAATTTTTGAAGAAGGAGAGTGGAGAAGGAGACAAAAAGGGGAGTTGAGAAATTTTACGGGGACCCGATGAGTTTGTAAAATTTAAATGCAGAAGGATTAGATGGGTGGACATTTTTTAAGAGAGAGGGGATCTAATTTGAAAAAAAGTTAAATGGGAATTCCAAAGGAAAAAGACCGAGAGGTAGCCCACGGAAAAAAAGTGGTGGAAAAAAGTGAAGGGGCCCTGGAGCGTTTGGGGATGAAAGGAAGACGGGGAAGTAGAGACAGAGGGAGGGCTTTGTTGGTGCGCCAAAAAATTTTTAATATGTGGGGCCCATGGGAGTAAGTAAGAAAGTAAGTCTTACACCTGCATTGATTTTGAATTTTTTCCAAAACTCTTCCATTTATCGTCTGAGTGTGGGGGTCCGTCTAAATGTTCTAGAAAAGATTTATCACTTTTTTGGGAATCCCAAATTTGACCATCTTTTCCCAATTTATCTCTCAATTTAAACTTCAATTTGTTTTTGGAGAACAATAAATTTTTAAAAAAAATTCTTTATTAAACTCCAGACTTCGTTTAAAATTTTTTTTTAAAAGAATAAATATTTGATTCTTTGTTCCCCTGCTTTTTTTGAAGAGGGTTTTTAAAAACACAGGTCGATCTAATTTATTTCCCAGGTACTGAAGATTATAATTGTGGGGGGTTTTTGCACCATTTAGAAAAAATTTAAATTTTCGATTAGCTATCAATTCTCGGGTGGAACGGGTACTTCAGTTTTTTTACAAGTTAGGAATCATTTTCCAGTTTTTAAAATATTTTTTGGGGGGTTGAAGATATTTGTGAGTTTTAATCAGTTAGCTGTGAACAATCATCAATCAATTGTTTATTGCCATGTTACATATTACAGTATCGAAAAAGTCATAGTACGCATACATGCTAAGTCTAAAAATATATAATAATTTTTTATTTCTATACACAAATAGAATAAAAAATATCAATGTAAACCTAAAAACTAATTGTTTAAAAAACAGATTATTAATAAAGTTAAAAGTCAATTTTTTTAAGTTGACTTTTTAAAAATAATCAATAGAATAAAAAAAGGGTTATTCAACAGCAGATATAAAGCTTTGTTAAAAATTTTTTCCTTTTACTTTTCAATTTGGTATAAAAAAATTATTATCCTCAAACAAATAACCGAGGACTATTAATAGATTTCCAGTCTTTAAAACCCAAAAATTGCTTGACTTTTTGCCTTGTATTATAAAAAAAACACTTATTATTAAGATGTATATTCTTTATTTTTAAAAACATAGTTAATTTATCAAAAATTATATATATAGATTTAAAAATTGTTGTAATTGCGTTTAATGAAGATTGGGTTAAAAATGATCTGTGTTATGAGATTTGTTAATTATTCTTACCCTTTTTTTTAAAAAAAAAGGATTTTCGAAATTTGTTGGAAATTTCCCAATATATTAAAAACATACCTAATAATTGATGGAAAAAAAAATTAGGCAATTTTAACATAGTTAGAATTACTGAGGATTGTAGCCTGCAATAAAAAATTACTCTCGGGCCTACGACTCAAATTTTCTGTGACAATCCCAGGTCAGGTGCCCTATCCAGGAAAATTCCAAAAAAATTTCACATATTGGAATATAGAAAAACTGACAATCATCCTTTTCCGTATTTTTTTTTAATAAAAACAAAAAAAAAAAAAAAAAAAAAATTTTTTGTTTTTCCTGATTTAAAAGGAAACCATTGGAATTAAACCAATCAGAAACAGTTGTGAGTGTACTCTTAGCTAACAATTTAACATCATTGAAGTCTTTATTAATATATTAAATAGTTGTATCGTCCGCGTATATAAACAGTGGGTGTCGGAACAGATGATGGAAGGTCGTTTATAGAGATTAAGAATAAAAAAGGCCCAAGCACTGAGCCTTGTGACAGAGTCTGAGGTTCATAAAACTAGCAATAAAAAAAGTAACAAACAACAAAGTCATTTACGCTCCTTTATTGAAGCAGTACAAACATATTTTTTGTTGACATCAAGCTCTGTCACACTGTTTACTGGCAATATAAACAAACAACAATCACTTGCTCACGTGTAATTCAAGTTAAATGCCAATAGATGAAATAAGCTGTCTGACTTCAAGAAATGTAAATAAGTTAACAAGCGCATATGTTGTTTATGTCAAATTGTGTTGATGGGACTTCATTCACAAGCAGTTATTTCTTTTACACAAATTTTCTCACAGTGAGTATTAGCCAGCTTCAATAAATAATATATTTACATCTCAAACTAAAGTATATTATTTACTTTGATGTTTCAGTTTACTAATATAACCATAATAGAGACAAAAATATATTACAGTAACATTGAACTGGTAATTCTAGTCTGATGCACTTTATATACTCCTCAAAAGGTTAATGGAGTAGATAAAACAAAGTAGGTTTCATAATATCCACTTTTTATTTTTAGGAAATTTAATAGTATACCTATTTATTTGTCTTTGCAGAAATAATATTTAAATATTTTTTTACAGTCGATCTCACACCATTTTTACAATCAATGTTAATATCAAAGAGAATGCATTGGACAAAGAAGATATCTTAAAGTCTAGGGAAACTTCATTTGGTAGATCTTGCTGGCAGTGAAAATGTTTCAAAATCAGGAGCCAGTGAGAAAGCCCACAAATCTGCAACTGAGGTTAATAGACGGCTTACTGAGGCATCAAATATTAATAAAAGTCTTCTTACCCTCGGCAGAGTAATCACATCCCTTACAGAAAAAAATCCCCATATTCCGTACAGGTAAGAATTCCTTTTAAAAGGTAGAGTTTTTAATAATTTTAAATGTTTCTTGTTTTTATAAATATTTTTTGGAATTAAGCTTTTTACATTTTCAAATAAAGAGGTTTTGAGCCTCTCTGTCTTAGATATTTTGTGGTTGAATCGGAAGCTTTAGGTACTTATTTACCTATATTATTAGTCTTTGACAATAAACTAAACAACAATTTAGAGATATCTAAGCTTGGATTTTTTGGTCAAGCTAAGCACGAGTTTGAGCCGTACATTGTTTGAATACCTAAAAAATAAATTTATTCTTTAAACCAAGTCAATTTTGCTAAGTAACTTCTTCCTTATTTTCTGATTAATTTTAACATTTTAGCTGTACAAAAAATTTGCCCCTATTTGTAGTTGTGCAATAAGTTATTTGTTGTTCAATATTTATGCCCTAAAAGTCTTGAAAATCCCTCAAAGTACATTTTTTTGCCATAAGAATAAAAAATGGAGATTTAAATTAATAAAAAAGTAACAGCTGTTCAAATGTAAATAATGATGTTTATGAAATTTAAACAACTGTTTCAATGTAAAAAATTATGTTTATAATATTAGGAGGTTTTTTAGAACTATGTAATTTTAGAGAGAGGGGTTTT
>JAQJVL010002170.1:0-95923 GCA_035578905.1 Stictocephala bisonia
AAGTTACGATAACATATATTTTGAAATAGTTTTCCTAAAAAAAAATAAGAAATAAAATTTAGGCTACTGTGGCTGATTTTCATTGTTTCTAATGTAGCAAAGATGTTGTTATGGAAATTTCAATAATGGTGTCTTACAGCAACAATTTATTATCTTGAAAAACTATATTTATATAAAAAAACACTATTTACAACACAAAATACTTTCGGTAACATTTGATTCAATTTCGTCAGCATCACTCTCGTCGTCATATTCAGAATTATGGATATGCGAACTCATACACTGGGGAATTATTACATCGTCTTCACTATCAGAGTTTTCACTACCACTTGAACCAAACTCGTAATCACTATCCAAATATAAATTTGGAATCTTCCCCTTTCAAATTAGAAAGTAGTTTTTTCCCATATAAATTAGTTAAATAACCAGTATTTTTACGTCTGTTAATTTCCTGTCAATTTCATGCGACATGTTTTCTGAAGGCAACATGTTTGGTGAGCCTTACCTGTTCAGTTGTCTTGGTTTAGAGGGTTCTAATTGGTTGATTTTGCTTCTAGAGTTAAGAGGGGGTAAGTCCGTGGGTCGAAGCTTGCGTGCGTTCGGGCAGTTCTGCGATACCTTCCAGAGTGTGACCACGTACTTTCCTCTTTCGAGAACACGGCGACTTAACCGTTTGGTGTTACTTTTATCGTTACGGCAATTTTCTTAGCTCGCGTGTGAGTGAGAGGGTGTATGCCGGTCGAGCTTCGTTGTGGTCACTTTTGGTTTTGAAACCTCCAGGACAGCTACGTAAGTAATTTTTACAAGTTTTCTTTAGTTAGGTTTCAGTAGGGTTTTAGTAGATAGGGTAAGATCCACCAAGCATGCGCGGTTAAACTTGTTTCTGGTTTGACGTCACTCTTCTAGTGACAGTTTTTAGAGTGTTTTGATTTCTGTTTAAAATTTTGTAAGTAAAAAGGAAAATGTTTCAAGTCACTAAAAGCTGGTTATTTCTTTTGGTTGCAGATCTCCCGGAGGCAATTTTAAACAATTTTAAGAAATTTTGAAATTTAAAGCAATTTTGAACTTAAACAATTTTAAATTTTAAAGAATTTTAAAGGAATTTATAGAATCTTAAAGAATTTAGAAAATTTATTACAATTTTCAATTTTGAAATTTTTGATTTAATAGTTTAAAGAAATTAACAAAAAAAGTCAAATAAATAAAAAAGGTTCTGTTCTGAAGATATTTAATTTATTATTTTGGAGGAGTTGTTTTAATTTATTTATGTTTCATTAAGTCAATAAAAGAAGAGATTTTTTTATTTTCATTTTTATTATTTTAAGAAGAAACCAGTTTAATTTGTTGAAGTTATTTATAAGAAGAAAAAAATAAAGAAAAATTTTTATCATTGAAGAAGTTTTATTTTAATCTCTCATTTAAGTTGTTCAACATATCAAAAATAAATAGTAGCTTTAATAAGGCTACAACACACACACTTAAAAAGTTTAGGATCATTTTATTTTACTAGGCTAAGTTAGAGCTAAGAAGCCTTCTCTAACACTTAATCTAGGGACCAACGGCATAAGGGTGACTTCCGAGCCACCACCAGTGACCAGGCAGGTGGGCTGTATGCAATCGCTTATACAGTCACCCATCCAAGGAACAACCACGCTTGATGTTGCTTGACACAGTTATCTTGTAATGTCGGAACCCTCTAATCAAGGCCACTGACAACGTATATAAACTTGTGTGTGAATTTATATATAAATGTATTATTGATTCATATAACTGACACGGCATCCACTCAATGGTTGCCATCGACATATACACTACTATATATATATATATTTTCATATTTTAAAACGCGTTTTCTGTGGAATAAAAAGTATTTTTCCTCTGAATAGAATTCATAAATTCAAGGACCTGGGAGTAATTATGTCCTCCAGCCTTAGCCCGTGGGATCACATTTCATACATATGTAGTAGAGCCAACTCTATTATGGGATTCTTGTACAGAGCATCCTATGACTTCCAGTCTCCATCGACAATGGCTATACTTTTCAAAACCTTAATACGACCTATCCTAGAATACTCGTCAGTCGTCTGGTGTCATATCAAGCTGGCCACATTAATATCCTGAAGTCTGTTCAAATCTGAGCCATAAGGCTCATAGGCATGCGTCTCGGATACCAATACCTTGAGACACCTGTTGACTCTCTTAGGGCCACATTTGGTCTCTCTCTCTTGGCGACCAGAAGGAAGATGGCTGATATCCTGCTGCTTCACAAGTTGGTGAATGGTGCCATTGACTGCTCTGACTTTTTGTCCATGATTGAGTTTCGGATTCCGGCGTCCACTCGCTCCAAGGACATATTTGCCAAACGAGCATCTCCTTACCTGTACAGCCACTACAGTTGTGTTCCCCGGATAACGAGAGAGGGTAATGATGTGTCTGATGCTGTTGATTTTTTTGGTTCCGCCCCCCAATCATATCGCAGAAGCCTCATGAGATTATTGAATTCTGCAACCTGAAAATCTTGCAGCTTTGAGAATTGAACTTGTATTAGCATCTTGTATGGGGCAAATGTGATTATACATATTGTGGGTGTGTGGATGGATTGTATATATATTGATACTTGTATAAGTTACCATTGTTACTCATGTATCTTGTTATTTAATGTAATATGTTGTTATTGTATTATTGTCACATAAGTTATCATTGTTCATTATACTGCATATATACATTATACAATGCCATTTATGATGTACTTCTACTGAACAATTTGTTGTCATGGTCTTGTATTATTGTATCTATCATAGTAGTCTTAGAAAGTTCTGTTGTAGATTTAGATAAACTTTATGATGCCATGTATTATTTATTACACTATGTACAAAAGTGGTTTACCGTTGATAAATAAAGAAATAAAGAAATCATAACTATTATGGAATGGGCTCCTTACTGGAACGTTAAAAATTGTTAATCCTTCCTTTGACCTTATTGTTCAACATTTAACCTTGTGTCTAACAACTGCATTTGGCACTTTGTCCTTGGAACAGATCATTATAAATAATAAAGAACTTATTTTTAATGAAATATAAAATATAAGTAAGTTATCTTTCTTCAATTTTTAATTTACTCAGTCACAATTCCAACTGCAAAAACGCCAATATAGTTGTTTGAACGGTTACAAAATGACACTTTTTTTCATATAACTGGAGACTAATTTAAAAATAACATTATAATAAAAACTATCAGTAGCATAACAACATACAAAGAATTAAATACCAGAAGTAAATATTTTGAATAAAAAACATAATCACTACAGTAACGCACGTAAATATAACTAAAAGAGCAATAACAAAAATGTCAGTAGTTGCAGTAGATAACAAACAACTTTTGATTAGACTGAATTAATGAGCCAAAATGCAGCTAACTTTCTCAAATGCATCCTATTAAGGCATATAATAAAAGTTATAACTAAATAAATTTATTTATTTTAACTCTTTTCTATGTAGCCTGAGCTTATCAGAAAATCTTCAAGCAACGAAAGGTCGAAATTCTTCTAAATAACGGCTTGCTCAAATTCAACCTCAACACTACAGTGTTCATACAGTTATTTATAAATTAATAAATAATAAAAAGAAATACTGAACGTACACTGGTGTAGCGATATTTTTCCCCCAAGCCGGGTTACGTAGCATAAGCAATTACATTATCCTTGGATAAAATAATGCAAATCGTCCTCACGAGCAGCTATAAAGAAACATGATACTAGAGCCATAGATCTTTAATAGAAGGTCTATGGCTCTAGGTATAATAGAAGGTCTATGGTTCTAGCCTGACATGCAGACATTGGCTTTCACTGCTGATCAGGTGATTGGAGAGTATAGTATATCTGCTTTCTTTTTGTATCGAAAGCGTTTGTTATTGCAAATATAAGTGTAATTTTGTTTATATTATTAGTTGTTATATTTAATAACTTAGCCACAAATGCTATAATTTAAATATTAAATTAATTAAAACAACAGTTTATATTTAAAGCTATTTAATTTAATATTGTTCTCAAAGTTATTCACGAGTATGTATTTCTTACTATAAAATTAAATTACGGACATCATACAATTAAAACTTGTACAGGACTTATTTACTAATAACATTGGCATTGACTCTGTCTCCCAGTGGTGCTCATTAAACAAGATGAACCTGAACGTTGACAAGTGCGTCTGCATTACCTTCCATCGCATTTTGAATTCCTTGCAACGTGAGTACCTTCTGGATGGAAGAGTGTTAACCAGGTCTTCAGAAGTGAGGGACTTGGGTGTGATACTGACTTCAACTCTTAGCTGGGAACGCCAAGTTCAATCTGTTTGCAGTAGGGCACTACGAAGCCTCGGCCTCATTCATCGGCTTGCTTCAACCTTTTCTAACCTTTACTCACTGAGATTACTGTACTGTTCTCTGGTCAGACCACATCTCGAGTACTGTGACGTCATTTGGTCCCCGCATCAGCTTTACCTCAAGGATGAGATCGAGTCTGTTCAACGTAGATTTCTTCGTATTGTGGGTATCCGTATTGGCTTCAGATATCAGGACGTACCTTTGGAGGAGGTATCGTCTATGCTCCTCCTTCCACCCCTTGAAGTCAGGCGTTTCAATCATGATGTGGTCTTACTCCAACGCCTTGTTATTTCGGAGCTGGACTGCCCTGCACTACTTGAGAGAGTCAAATTCAGGACTCCCTCTGGAACCAGATCTCGGGACCTATTTGCCAGGGTGCCTGCCTCTTCAAATTACTTATTGAACAGCCCTATTCAGAGAATCCAGAGGCATGGAAATCTAATCCCTGGTAGTGTCGACCCTTTCAACTACAGTGGATCGGCTTTTAAGAGACGTCTCCATCAGCTCCAGGACTGCTTTTAGCACGTGCTTTTGTCGTTATTTATTAATATGCCTGTGCTTTATCTGTGTTTTGTTATGTTTGTATTTTTGCTGTATCTTTTCAAATTCTATACTTATACAAGTCTGTTTGTTTTGCTCATATATTTATTAATGTTATTTATTTGAAACTTGAATATTTATTGTATCTAACTCTAGTTAGCATTCTCTCTAGCATGTTTTAGAATTATTATATAAATTGTAAAGGAATAACACTGTGGCTTTGCCATGGAAAGATAAATAAATAAATAAACCTACATTCTATAAATTCTCTAGTGTTTAATTATTTGGTATTCCATATTTTTTTATTTTATTTGTATAATTAATGATTATAATGATAATAATGGCTAATTATTATAAAATGTATATGAAATAATACCAAGTAGTATGATTATAAATAAATGTCAGTGAGTATTCAGAAGGGAGTTATGTTATAAAAAACGTAACTTATTGGCGTAGTGAGTTGATGTTTACAGCAATGCTAGTAAGGGTACGGAGAGTTCTCATGTACCGGTATACAAGATACTTCTCTTACAAAAAAGGCTGTTAGCGTTACAAAAAAAGCAATAGCACGTCTTCAAAAAGTACAGTCATGTAAAACTGATTTTATAACTCTAAAAATACTGAAATTTCCTGGAATTTACATTTTGCAAACAATAATGGTTTTTGAAACAAAATCAGCTTATTTTTCAATCTCTTATTCCTCAATCTAAGTACAATCTAAGAAATAAGCAGTTATGTTTTTTTTAAACATACATATTATAATGCTGTGATTTTATATAATGCCCTAAATGACGACCTTAAGGCTGTGGGAGACGTTGTTAAGTTTAAAAGTAGTCTCAAATCCTTCTTAATTGAAAAATGTTTTTATTAAGTTAGTGACTTTTTAAATAACCTGTAATTAGGCTACACTGTAATTGTTATAACTGTATATACTAGTTTTGTGTAGTGCTTAATATTGACGCAAGTGAATGTATATTGTTTTATGGCAATAAAGTTATTTTTGATTTGGTTCGAAACGCTGTTTATTGGTAGAGATTCCTCTCCCCCCGACACTGACTGTGACGTAGGCTAAAGCTCAAGACACCCCTTGGCTATTGTAAGCTGATAGTAATAATTGACATTTAAATTTCTTCAAGACAATTTTTTTAGTGGGCTAATGTTTTCATAAAAGAGCTCCCTCTTCACTCCTCACCTCTATCCAGCTGTCACTGGCCATGAGCACAGAAAAGTTTATAGTCAGTAGGAGTGTCACTGTGGTACAGTGGAAGCACTTCGTTCTCATAATCCAAAAGTCACTATATCGATCCCGGCACCTTTCCTCAACACGTTTTGCCACAACTAATTTAATAAGTACTATTTGACGTTACGAAAGAGCGCGTGAAAATGGCCATATTGAATTACGTTCTTAAAACTTAATTTACCTACGACTATTATCGCTGCTGGAAGTCCTCTTGGTCGTAGTGCACACGCGGGGGACACGTGCTCGTAGTAAACAATAGTAAACTTGACCTCTGGGTGATGATTATCAGTAATAAAGAATAAAAAAAATCACCCTTGGGATCACACATGATGATAAATCAGTAAACAATAACAGTAAAAAGTCAAAAGATGTGCTTCAACCGCCATATCACTACTACTAATGTCAGTTGTGTTGACAATGAAGTGTTCCACAAGTATCTTGAATTTGAAGTATTAGGGATTTCCTTTGGTGCTGAGGAACTGGCCTCTCGCACCATGAGAGCCATCTCATTAGTATGCACTGAGGTCATGTTTTCGCAGAATCAAGGTAGGACGCCAATTTATTGGCGGGCTCCCGAAATTGCTGTCCTTCGAAAGAGACGTCTGAGCAGCGCAACACGTTAGTAAACATTGGAAAATCGTTGAGCAAAAGGCAGCCATACATGAGCTACGGATTGTCATTAACCGTAGCAACGCCAGGTGCTGGATGAATCTTCCTAGAGACACTAATATCAACCTCTGGGGGACTGGTTACAAGCTTGAAATCAATAAGCTAGAAGCCCGTCCCCACTTTCGGTTATAGAGCCACATGCCAAGGCCGAATCCGTGAATACTTTGTTATCAACCAACCCAGTTCGTCCTGCAAGGGAGATTGGAGACGTTGGCGTTCTTAAACTTTTTTGCGAGGAAGAAATGTTAAGTTCTGTCAAATCCCTTAGTAGTAAAACATCTATCGATCCATATGGCTTCTTTTTTAGATCTATATTTCATGCCTTTCTGAAAGAGTGTTCTGTATTTCTTGGAATGTCGTCTGTCATGTCACTATTTCTGAGGCAGGAGGCTTTCCTGGGGCTCCATCATCCTACCACCCCCTTTGCATGCGTGACACCGCAGGCAAAATCCTGAACAAAATGACTGACTGTTCATTCTTCTGTCGGCGATCAATCGCCACAGCAACACGGAATCAGGTCTGGTCATTCGATAGTCGACAATCCAGAAGGTAGTAGAGACATTCTAAACTACATAAAATCACAACGACTGGTCACGCCACGTGGTTCATCCTGTCACCCTTGACGTGAAACCCTTATTCAATTCCACCCGTTGGATCAATATACTTTGGGCGCTCTAGCACACTTTCCACGTTCCCGCCTACCTCTGTAGATGATCGAGTCGTAGCTGCGAGATCGTACTTTGCTGTACGATACACTGTAGGGTTACTGCAAAATTACTGGGGCCACATAGGGGTCGATCTTAAGAGCCGATCTCTTAAATGAGTCTTATGACTGTTGGGGTTTTATATGCCCGATGAAACTCACCTGATTGGCTACGCCGTAGACGTCACCTTGCAGCGAGAACAGTCTAATTTGCACAAATTAAGCTCAATCAAGTAATGCGTTGTGTTAATGGGTAAATACGAGGTCACATCTTATCATATGTTGCTGTTGAATTGAATTGATTTTGTGATTTAAAATCGTGCACTCTTACAGTAAAATGTGTATTATGCCTTATGTTCATTAGATTTGCTAAACAAAATCTAATGAACACGAATCTAATTAACGACTGAATCTTTGGTCAGTGTTAACTGTTATATTAACATAAGTGAAGAACATGACTAAGAAGTAGTACACTTTGTTATGTGATGCCTAATCTTACCAGTTTAGTGCTGCCAAACCCCTATGGCAAATTTTAGTTGACCATACAGGATTTGAACTCGTACACTCTGGACGCATAAATGCTAACCACTAGACTAGCAGGAGTCCTAATGTGGTTCTTGTTCATGCATTTGTTTTCCACTTCTTCCTAGCCTAGTGGTGAGCTCCACCGACTTCCCACTAACTCAGGATAATCCAATTAAATTTAACTGGATGGGTTTACGTCATTTCTGGGCAAGCCAGTGGCCGTGCGGTGTAATGCGCCATAATTTTGAGCCTAAGAGATAGCACAAATTTGAATTATGGCCAGTATTGGAATCATTTGTTTAGCGATTTTCATCTCACAATGTATTGTGTTTCCTCTTACTCTGTCCGAGTTAAATTCCCGAGCAGATCTATCAGGAATGATTGGTTAAGGTATAGAAACTTTGCCTCTATTAAAAAACTCCTACTTTCAAAATAAAAATGATTCAATAGTTATTACACTTCTATTTTAAATAATTTCTTATGTAATTTGATTAATGTATTTTAACGTTGTTGTCAAAAAATACTCTATAAAATGATTATTCATACTCACTACATTATGGTCGTTCCAATTTTCTTGTTCCAAGTTTACGAAGATTTCTTTTTCATCTAACATTTTAGGTTAGTTCAATTTCAAACTTTCCTATTCTCAATTCCAATTTAGATTTTGAAGTGTAAAAGTGTAAATCATCATCACCTCGTCTGTCATTTACCCGATTTTGTTACTAAGCACAAACAAGTGACCGAAAATATGAAGAATACATTTAATGCACTTTTATAGACGCAGTTATTGTTATTGCATAAAGTTGGCAAGTAATTCTTCTTGGCTAGTAATTATTTAAACTTTTGATATCTGGTAAAATTAAACATTGAAGCTTACATAAATTTGTAAAAAATGGTAAGTTGTACCCATGCATCTAATACTTTGCTAATACTGTACCTTAGATACAATACTGTCTACTGGCAAAAAATATAAACATTAAAATTGTTTTTCTTATGCTAAACACTACTACATTATTAGACCTGATTGAGGAGTATTATTATTATTATTTTATTTATTTAAATGGTATCCTCATGTTAATTGTACCTTTACTAATAATAAATTTAATCAATAAAAATTACGTTTAATGACCCTTTCCATAAAAAAAATAGAGATCCTTATTTTTGAGTACATAGGCCTTAAAAATGGCCTACTGGTCTTCTCTTCAGTGACTAGACAATAGGGTTATTAAGCCAAGGTCCCTACTTTTGTTATCAACACGCATAGGCCCTTTTCAACTTAACGTTGGATATTTTATCCACTTTATGGATGCTTTGCTAATCTTCTGTATACAATTTTCTGTATTGACAGACAATTTTAATTCTACAAAAGAAAGCTCTGAGGATTATAGAAGATATATTTTCTACTGCGGGAAACTTATTTTGTGGAAAATTAGAAACTCTAGACCTGTTGCTAATCATAACCTAGTTTTCATCATATTTGTAATGTGATTTTTTATTATGTTTTATCCTGAACATGAATTTGAAAACAGTATTTATGCAGTTTGTTGCCACCAAAAAAATCTGGAACATTTTGCTTGAACTGGATCTAGAATTGGCTGTATTTTCACGAGATATGCTTTTTGTTCCGTGGAAATAACGTATTTTGCAGAAAAATTCGAAAAAACCAATGTCACAACTTTTAGTATTTTTGTCATATTTCCATTAATTTAAATGGTATTTTAATCATCTTTTTTATTTTGATTTTTTTTTTTTTGCGCTGAATACAAATTTGAAAACTATTTTGGTCTATTACAAATATTTATTGATATATAACGGAAAAACTACTATGGCGGCGAATCGCGATTAGCGGCCATTATGTGATCATTATATACAACAACTATTAAACACAAAAAACCGAATTCACCTATATTCCCACCAGCAGGCCGTTAAGGAGGCCAAACACTCAAATTTAACGCAAATTACGAATTTTTGTTGAGAAAATAGACAGTTAGGATAAGTTAGGTTAAATGTCAGTAAAAAATGCATTTTTCGAGCTGAACAAATAATTTTACTACAAAACCAGTTATATATTTGTGTTCAGCATAAAAAACACGAGAAATAAAAAAAAGTCAAAAAATAACGATTTTTAAAAACGTTTTTTTCACTATTCGAAAAATAGATAAAAAACTAGTTTTTCGATATTTCGGTAAAAAACGAGTTTTCAGCGGATGAAATCAAACCCCTCAAGAGATATAAACTCATATTTCACCACTTTTTCAACATGAAATCATATTTTCAGAGGTGGCAAGAAAGTGCATAATTACCTTTGAAAACTTTTATTTTGTCTACAATAATTATTAGTTCTCAATTTATCACCAAAATTACATTCGTGAGAAATTGACTATGACAGCCATATTATGCATGATAGTAATAAAGGATATGACAGACCACAATAAACAAATTTGCATTTATTTTCATTGAAGAAACAGCTTGCAGGTCCTGCGGTTTAATGTTGAACATAGATACCTTTTATCTAGATTTTCAGAAAGTGTTCGACAATTTTCCTCACCATGTGGAACGTACCAATAAAGATATTTTAACGAATTTTAGGAACTTTTTGACTATACCTCGTACAATATAGCAGCACTAAAACTATAGCGGTCAAATCTTTTTTATTAATATTTACAAAGTAGCCTACATTTCTTACAAATGTATTCAAGTTTAAATATTTGCAAATTAACATTTTTAGGGCAACTAAAAACTACATTTTTAATTCATTATACTCTTTTTCATTAAATTATAGTGATGTGTTCATGGAATTTTAGTGTAGTCCTCACCTGGTGGAGTCAATTAGAATCCATCTCTGAAGGTCCGAGAAGTCATTTTATAAACTTTCTCTACTTTTTAAAGCAACATATATTAGCAAGTACTTTTTGTTGTTAGTTAATGTTTATTTATTTATTTATTTACAGTACAAACCATTTTACAAGAGAGTAAATAGATATGACATGCGATTTGAATAACTAGAATGTAGGTAACTAGTTAACAACGATAAAAATTGAACATGATAACAGTATATAGACTAACTAACCATGCTAACTGAAAATAAAAGCAATATAATAGAAAACAGCGAGTAGAAATTTAAGGAACGACTATGGAAATACAAACATGCAAAAAAAAAAAATAAAATCAATGTAAACCTATAACTATACGCCTTATATGGTGTTCACTGTCTGCAAAGAAGTTCATGTGTGGCGAGACTCTGTTACCGAGCTGCTGAATCCGAACCATGGTTGACTGCTGGTCATAGTTCGTTCTGTGTTGCCTTCGTACGAAATGGTCTCTGGATCTCGTGGCAGATGGAAGATGGAAGTAAATCCTACCCAGCAGGTCAGGGCAGTCGACGAGTCTGTTAACCAGCTTGTTGAGGAAGACAACATCTTGGACATCACGCCTGGTTTGCAGACTCGGAAGATTCATCATATTGGACACCTCACACAATGGAACTTCCAAGTATCGATATCCAATTCGAAACCCCACCAGCCTCAAAAATTGGTTCTGTATCTTCTGGAGACGGTCTCGAAGAGTCACCTGGTGAGGAGCCCAAACCACTAAGCAATACTCCAATAAGGGTCTCACGTTGCAGCAGTAGAGAGTTCTCAGTGTTCGCAGCTGGGAGAGGTCTCTAGAAGAACGGACAAGAAGACCCAGCGCTCTACCAGCCTGCATGCACATCTTCTCAACATGGGCTTCACTACTCAGTGAGGGCAATAACTCCACTCCGAGATCCTTGACGGTTGTTGGTCTGCCCAAAACATCAGCTCCCAACCTGTAAGGGTACATGAGGGGAGTAGTAGATCTGTGGAAGGTAAAGGCTAGACACTTTTTCAAATTCAGGTCCATATTGTTATCTGAACACCACCTGTGAATGGCCAGTAGATCATCTTGAAGAGCTCTACAGTCCTGCTCTGATCTGATTGCGCAATACACTTTAATGTCATCCGCAAACAAGAGACAATCGGTGGATATAAAGCTGGTAATATCATTTATAAAAATATTGAAAAGTGTAGGCCCCAGAATTGATCCCTGAGGTACCCCAGATGTTCCCAAGAAGGCTATAGATGTTGACGAAGCGAACCTCACAGTCAGCTGCCGGTCTTGGAGGTAGCTGGAAAACCAACTTAGAAGTTTTCCAGTACCGTAACACCATATGCATATAGCTTTCCAAGAAGACCCCGATAACACACCCGGTCAAAGGCTTTAGAGAAATCAAGATAGAGAGAGTCAACTTGTTCACCCCTCCCGAAAGCCTCCATCACACAGCTCTGAAATACGATCAAATTTGTAGCCGTTGACCTGCTAGAGAAAAAAAAAAAAAAACATGTTGTTGCAGGGTTATCTGTCTCCACAACAAGGGACCCACCATTTTCAAAACCAGTCTCTCAAAAACTTTCGCTAGACAAGGCTGCAGTGCTATTGGTCTATAATTTGTGACATCGTCTATGGGCCCAGATTTATGTATTGGAACAATAAAGCTCTTCTTCAATACATCAGGAAAGACACCTGTTGCAAGAGATCTGTTGAAAAGCCTGTGCAAGTGACCAGCCAGAACAGGGCTACAATATTTCAATACAGACGAAGGTATTAGGTCAGGTCCATTGCTTTTATTCTCATCCAAAGTCTTTAAAGCGTCACTGACGTCCTGGAGCGTAACTACACATGAGGAGAGTGACCTGTAATCATTGAAATTCAGACTATCTGGACTGAAGTTAGCATCAGGTGGTGAAAATACTGAAGAGAAGTACTCAGCAAAGTATTCGCACATTTCAGAAGGGCTAGTCGTGTTCTTCCCTCCAAATCGCATCTTAGACGGATAAGGCCCCGCTCTCTTCGCATTATTCACGAAACTCCAGAAAATTTTTGGATTGTTAGGCAGCACATTTTGCACATAATCAAGGTATGAGGTAAAGCACTCTTTGGACAGAGTCTTGCAAAGTCTACGGGTGTGATCTACAATTATAATGTTGTTCCTGATTATGATTGTAACGAATTATAATGGTATTAAAAAATGTGTGCATGGGGAAAATTTACCCTTGAAAAAAAAAGGTTCCAGATAAACATATTCTACATCCCTAGATCTCAACACTAATATTAATATTGCATTGGATTTATCAGGTTTGTTTATGTTGCCTGTAAAAAGTGAAAAGAAAAACTTTAGGGTAGCTAAAAACAACAATTTGAAATAAATTCTCATATCCTTGATTATTAGTATCCTCATAACCTCATTATTTCTATCCCTCCATCTTCTTTCACACCATTCTGAGAAATTACAGCATGACTGAAATTCGTGGTTGGCTTTTTTTGTGCCAACTGGAATTTTATTTAACACAAACACCTTAGCACTATGTTACTTTATGAATTTAGTACTGTCACAAACGTAATGTTCTATATTAAAAGCCTCTTTGTATTCTTTTTCAGAACTATTAACAATGTTAACATAAATAATCAAGTGAATATGATCTTTATATAAACAAATTATATGCTGATTTTAATTGAAGAAACTATATTAGTGTTTTAAGAATAATTACTTATAATTACTCAACTACCCTTCCGGAAATAATTAATTTAAAACTCCATTGGATAGAAAGAAGAATTTTGACTTTAAACAGATGAAACATGTATTTCATGTAAAGTCATTACATACTATTATTATTACCTTTTTAACAAAACATGTACAGTTGTATAATGTACATTAATACGAAAGCCAATTTTGAAATGAAAAGTGTGTTTTTATTTTCTTTCCTAAGGTAATAATTGTACGGTCCGGCATTTGAGATAATATTAATGGTTTCAACAAAGCAAAAAGATGAACACAAAAAATGTCCGGATTTTCTCATGTAAACATTTTTAAAACATCTTTTGAAAATGTAATATCTTTTAAAAAAGAAAGAACAGTAGATTTGTTTGTTATGTTTTGTAAGCCCTATAGGGTTATAGATTCATTAAAATTATTTTTTATTAGTTAGATAAACTCTAATCACAATATATTTTTAATGTCACCTGTCTCTTCAGTATATACTGAACACATGGAATGTATTTGTGGCGATAAAGAATTATTCTATTCTATATTAAGAACAGTTAATTATTTATTATCTTTTCAGGCTAGACGATATGATACAAGAACGACTATATTTTCACCAGAAGGTAAGTTTCAGCATTGATTTTATAAGTTTTATTATCAAGGTTTTTAGACAACCAAAATGTTAATGCTTTTGTACTAAACTGAGAAAAATATAATTCAAGTACTGTAATATTTTTTTAATGTTCAAAATTTTCGTGCTAACATTATAATCATTCTATTAGTAGGCCAACTTGGCTTTAGTTAATTTAAATTGTTTTTCAATCCTCTGTCCAGAAATTAACCTTTAATTTAATTTAAAAAAATAAATTTGTAATCAATATTTTTAATGACAAAGTTATGTTCATTATAATAATTCTATAGATGTTTTAGTTTACAGTTATAAATATTTTTCATTTACACAATTATTTCAAAAAATAATTGCGTAAATGATTATTAGGTCAGGAAGTCTAAATATAATAATACCTGTCTTCCTGTTAGAGATAAATACTATTATATGCTGTTCGATGAGAGTTGAGAGTGAGGCTTCGCCTAGACTGTCGCTGTCACAAAGGTGCCAGCCAATAAAAAGAGTGTGTCTTCGTGGACCTTTGATTTACAACAAGACTGATTCATTGGCATCCCCAGTCGGCGGTCAGGCGTAGGCAGGAAGGACAGTCCATCACTACAGCAACATGTGAATGCCTATCAATTGGCCTAGCACCTACGTCACACCAACAGTGGGCGAAGCTTCACTCTCAACTCTCACTGAATAGAACATAGCAATTGGTTATTTAGAAAACTATTTGTTGCAGTTATAGCCAAATTTTCCATTTCAAACAGCAGAGACTCAATAGACATAGTCTTTTCATTGAGTTGAGCAACTGGTGCAGTATTATCATAATTAACACAGCTGTACTATGTCATAGTGCTGTAACCCAGCTACTTGGGGGCTAAGTGATTGTAGGTAGGCTTTGTTCTCAGTCTTCTGACACACCGACATAAGGCCCACTCAGCTGTTGCCATTTATGTGGACTCTACTATATAAGCCTGGAATGTTCATGATGTGAGTTCGTTACCAGGATTCAGACGTGTGTGCAAGGGTAAGAACTGAGTATCATGCTTTTCAGTTTGCAAAAAAATCAGACCCATACTAAGTGATTTGGATTCTTTCACTTGTTGTTGTTCCCTTTGCCCTGGCTATTGGGCTATCAATAAAAAATGCTTTTTAAAACAAATTACATGGTAAAGTTTATAACCATGTCAGTATAGTGTTGTTAACCAGCTCCTTGGGGACAAAGTGTTGTGGAGATTGTAGGTTCTATGTTCTGTCCTCTTAATACTGACATGGTATCTGCTAAATGGTTGCTATTGGCGTGGACTACTAGAGAAGTCTGGGGTTTCCATGATGGACAAAATTCAATGTCTGGATGTTGTGTAAGGAAGAAAACTGCTGAGTCAGACTTGTCAATTAGCTGAAAATCAGATCAACACTATGTAGTTTGGATTCTACATAAAGCTGTAGATCCCTTAATTACTCCTTATAGCTATTGGGCTATTAATAAATGGCCTTTTCTGAGATTGTCAACCTCAGTCAGTAGCCAGACTGTACAAATCATCAACACTCGTTCTATAATCATGAAATCATTCATTCGCCTTAAAATGCACACAACTTGTGTCAAAATAACCCTGTTGGACAGAGGAGTCGGTAAGCAATGAGATTGAAACTTTAACTGACTAGAAAAAGTAATCATGGAGGGTGCAACTAACGATATTATTGCTTGTACCCAATGGGATTGGTATATTAATCACGTCATCAAATGATACATTGTATGATTTTTCCCATCCGTGGTTTAGCTAGCCTGTTTATTTTACAATTTACTTACACATTAAGTTGATATACATTACACTCTTTAGGTGGTAAATAGTCATTGCATTGACCTTTTTCAAGACCTTACAGGTAATAAAATACTCTGCATTGACCTTTTTACAGGTATATTTTCATAGGGTTATTGTAAAAGATTAATATTTCAGCTTCCAGTGGCGACTTTATGCTTCTTTTACAGGAATCATCAATCAAGCTTAACAGTTCATTTTGATTTATTGTTATTTAATGTCAATATATCAGCCATCAGAAGCTGTTGAAAGGGATCAGCTTATAACCACTGGCTGTTCATTTGTCATTGGGCAGAGGAATAGTCGGCATTTTCTGAGGAATAGTCGGCCTTAGTTTGTAACAGTGACTACATTCGCTTGTCTACACTTATCACACTTATTCCAAATACATATTTGCCTTTAGTCAATAGTCATTTATTTACATGTAAATTTGTATACATAGAAATGTAACAAATATTATGTATTGTCAGATAGCCTACAAATGAACATACAGCTGAAAAAGTACAAAACCGAAGAGACTCTCTTAAAATAGCGCAGTACTATGTAAAACTTCTTTGTACGTGATACATTTAAACATTTTCAAGAAAAACTACTTTTTTCTACAGCACAGTTGCCCATTATGTCAATTTTGAAAGTTGAGAAATTCTGAAGTAGAGTAAAACACCTTAGCAAGAAGAAAATCTTTTAAATGCTTTTTGAAGCAAGCTAGAGTATGTTGTGACCTGATAGACATTGTCAATTTATTAAAAAACTGTATACCCTTGTAAATCTATAACCCCATATCTTGACGATTGGCATCGTAAGAATAAATAAACAGTTAGTTAATTTTCAGGTAGACTGTATCAAGTTGAGTATGCCATGGAGGCTATCAGCCATGCAGGTACATGCCTTGGTATCTTGGCTAATGATGGCATCTTGCTGGCTGCTGAGAGACGAAACACCAATAAACTTCTCGATGAAGTCTTCTTCTCAGAAAAAATTTACAAATTAAATGAGTAAGTAGACATATGTATAAAGTTTGTGTATCTTTATAATATATGAAACTGCTCTAATTTTTATTGTAACTTAACTGGTAGGCCCTGTCAGCTTTCATATTAAATACCATTAAATTTCTCTTAGTCTGGTTTGTTGTGAAATAAATGGCAGTGTTTAAGATCTATCTATGAATAGATATCACAATGAACATAGTCCTGATAGTTGAGAAAAATGATTTTTGTATGTTAAATAATCCCACTAAGAACAATTTTGTAAATGGCAGACCTTTTGAGTGTACTAGTAAACTTCAAACTAAGAACATAAATTTGAATAGGTCTCTTGCATTGTTTTTTTTAAATGTTCAATATTTGCCATTGAGCGTGGATCAGGTAGAATTCGCTTTCGCCACACTTAATCCTGATGTTTTGGTCCTCATTGAACATGGTATGAGAGATCATAAATAGGCAGATCTCAATTTAAAGGTTATTTTTTTGTCGTAAAACAGGAAGAGTGGGAAAATGATATTAATTGAGTAAGACAATTTTAAATAACAATTGAATTTTTTATTTAGAAAAAGGAGTTTGAATGTTTTGTGTATGAAATCAGTTTACAAAGTTTTTCATTTGTGTTGGTATGTTTTTTCCTAACAAAAATTGGATGGACTGTTTGAAATACTGAGTCTTGAAATATATTTTTGTCTTAGTTGAATAATCATAACTAGTCTAAATGATAACACCACAATGAAAGCACATTTTGTTTTCTTATGAATGGAATGTTCCAAGCTGCTAATTTTTCAACAAGGGTAACGGCTGTTACAGTAACAGCTATCGATACTTTATAACTGTAATAAATAATAATAATAATAATGTTTCAGTAGAAAGGGTTATCACAGAATTTTCATTCCATGATTGGTTGCAGTTTAGAATGAAAAATGTAAAATCTAATACAATCACAAAAAATGGAAGAGAGTTAAATTACAAAATTGTTAGTAATAGTAAATTAAATGACAAGAAAAACAACTCAAACAAACAATTCCAAGAGGTAAACGAATTTTTTTTGAGGCAATATTAATAAAAACTAACAGCATTACTAAAATGGAATATTGTCAACTCAGAGATTGGAAAACAAAAAAAGTGTCATATCCTTGTTACATAATTGTGTGTTGACATTTGACCCAATAATTACTGTAAGCAATATTTTTAAAAGTTTTTTTGTAAATGCTGTAGATATATTCACGAAGAGCACTACAAATCTGTAGTATAATTTGGATCACAATCCAATTGTAGTTTTTATCAGATTAGTAATATGGATATAAATAAAATAATAATATTATCTTTTCTTAATTAACTATCAACTGATAATGTTCCCATTACTTACTCTTACTTACTCTTACTCCCATGGCCACTGATACCCAAGGTGGTATTTGGCCTCACCAACAATTTGCCTCCACTTCTCACGATCCTCTGCATCTTCTTCATTGACCCTTAATTTATTCATGTCGATGACCACTTGATCCTTCCATCTTTTCTTAGGACGTCCAGGGGGCCTTCTACCGTCAGGGTTTTCTTTCCACACTTGTTTTATCATAGTATTATTATTTCTTCTTATTACGTGCCCCGCCCACCGCAAACGTCGGCACTTGGCTTCTGCTATAATGTCTGGTTCTTTGAATAGATCTCTAATTTCTCTGTTGTGCTTCAGCCTCCATACTCCGTTTTCTATTGTGGGTCCAAAGATTTTTCTGAGTACTTTGTTCTCAAAAGTGATCAGCTTTTTTCTGTGTTTTTGTCGATAATCCATGACTCAGCTCCGTAGAGAATTACTGGTCTGATTATTGTTTTGTACATTTTAATTTTTGTATGGTAAGATAAAAGTTTTGATGACATAAGTTTATTTAGAGCAAACATGCTTCTGTTAGCTGAGTTTATTCTACTTTGAATTTCTGTGTGTTCACTGTTGTTAAAGCTAATTATTGTACCAAGGTATTTGAATTCATCTACTCTTTCAAAATTGTTTCCTTCTACTGTAAAATTTTGTGTGTTGTCAGGATTTCGGCCAAAATACATAAATTTAGTTTTTTCATTGCTAACTTTAAGTCCAACTTCTTTGGTTTCTTTAATTAAAATTTCAGTTATAATTTTCAGATCTTCTTTGCTTTCTGCCAACAAAACTACGTCATCTGCAAAGGCCAGAGCTGATATTTTATCCCCTATTTCTATCCCTATATTAGTTTTCTTTACTTCTTTTAATGCTCCTTCCAATGCGATATTAAAAAGAATAGGGGACAAGCCATCACCTTGTTTCACTCCTGTCTTAACTTCAAAGGTTGTGGTGTAGTCGTTTTCCACTTTTACTCTACATCTGCTGTTATTTACACTAAGCCTTGCCAAATTTATGATTTTCCTTGGTATTCCGAAACCTTCCATTTTTTCCCATATCTTTTCTCTACACAAACTGTCATAGGCTTTGCTGAAATCGATAAAAATTCCAAAAAAATGTTTGTTAAACTCCCAGTATTTTGAAATGGCTTGTTTAAGAATGAAAATTTGGTCTGTGGTCGATCTGCTTTTTATGAATCCAGCTTGGTGTTCTTCTATAATTTCATTGGTGTAGGTTTCTAGTCTTCTAAGTACAATTTTGGAGAAGATTTTGTAGGTAGTGTTTAAAAGAGATATTCCTCTGTAGTTTTCTGGGTTCTGTTTGTCGCCTTTCTTATGAAGTGGTATTATTATTGCTTCTTCCCATTCCTTCGGTACGTATTCTTCTTTCCAGATTTGTAATAACAGCTTATGGATTTGCGTAATTAAATACTTACCTCCTGCCTTTATCATTTCGGCACTGATACCATCTGCGCCAGGTGCTTTGTTACTTTTCATCTCTTTTATTACTCTTTTTACTTCCTCCATACCTGGTTCTTCTACTTTTGGTTGTATATTTAGGAATACACAGTCACTATTATTGTTTGTAAAATCGTTTTCTACATTTAATAGATTGTCAAAATATTTTCTCCATATTTCTAGGACTTTAGGTTTTTCTACAATGACTTTTCCTTCAAGCTTAATCCCAAAGGAGTTCGGTTGGAATCCTTTCTTAAACATTTTTACTGTCTTATAAAATATTTTAGTGTTTTCACTATGCATAGATTCTGCTTTGCCTATTATACTATTTATATACTGTCTTTTCTTCTTTCTCAACAGTTTATTTGTTTCGTTTTGAAACTTTCTGTACCTCTGATTTGATTCCTCTGATTGTTCTTGTAGCCATTTTTTCCTTAGATCTTTTCTCTCTTCCAGTTTCTTCTCACATTCTTCGTCGAACCAGACATTTCTCTTTTTCTTTTTCCTTTTTCCACATATCTCCATAGTTGTTTCTTGTATAGCACTTTTCAGACTAATCCATCTATCTTCTATACTTGTTTCAGTTTCAGCTTCTAGGTCAGTAAGCACTTGGAACCTATTCTTAAGAGTTAGTTTAAATTTATCCGCCACTTCTTTTATCTTTAATTTATCTATTTCATAAATATCAGTTTGTCTTTGTCCCTTTTTCTTCTCTACTGCTATTCTTTGAAAAACTTTTATGAGGACCAGATTATGGTCCGAGCCACACTCTGCGCTCCTTAGACTGTGTACATCAAGGATGCTTGTTTTATGCCTTTGATCTATTAATACGTGGTCAATCTGGTTCTTTACGAGTCCATTCGGTGATACCCAAGTTTCTTTATGTATTCTTTTGTGGGGGAACATTGTACTCATTATTTTGTTCCCATTACTGGGATAATGTTCCCATTACTGTTGTTAAACGAGCAAAAGATTTGTTGTCACCTTTTCTGTCACACTTACCAATATTAGGATTTTCCGGATAAGCTCAAAATAGCTAAGATTGTTCCTGTACATAAGGAAAGAGACCCAAAAAATGTTGAAAGCTATAGACCAGTTTTGTTGTAACCTATATACTCTAAGATATATGAGAAAGTAATGTGTGAGCAATAGGAGAAGTAATGTCTTTCCTAGAAATAAATTATACACTAGATCAAAACCAGCACCTTTGGGAGGGGGGAATGGACAAGCACACTTGGACCAATCCTTTTTTTTAGTATACATCTACAATATTGAACAAATTAATTTATAAGGTGAATCGTTTTTGTTTATTGACGACACAATAATATTTATAGAAGGGAATAATTGGCATGATGTTCAAACTAAAACATTGTATGGCCCTATGATATTAAAAAAAATGGTTAGATTGAAATATTCCCTCTCCTAATACATCAAAAACAAAATTCATGTTGATCTTCTTGCAACCAAGTACTGATATTGTACAGAATTTAAAAACTGTTTCATGTGATTGTGAATATATTGAAAAGGTATCATCATAGAGATATCTGGGAGTCACCTTTGATCACCGCCTGTCTTGATGTCTTCACATAGACGTCGTAGTAAGAAAATAACAGATTTCTCTTTTGCATTTAGGCAACTTTATAAGAATTCTGCACTTTATAAGAAAACTGCATTGAAGAAGAAATGCCACAAGAAGTATAAGACCACGCGACTATTAGCTGATTATGAGGAATTCAAGCGTGTTCGTGCTCTCTGCAAGGATCTTAATTCTCAGTGTTACGCTAACTATATCAGACATGTAAACGATGCAATCCCTCATAACATCAAATCATTTTGGAGCTTTGTGAATGGATCTAACCACAGCCATTCATCCGAGGGATCATTTTTCCTTGATGGCAGAACTGAGTGCATCCCTGAAGCTGTATGCAATCTTTTTGCGGATCACTTCTCATCGGTTTATTCTACTTCTGATGCTACTGTTCCAGATTATGTCTTCGATAAGCAAGTCAACCTATCATCGTGTATTTTATCTGTTGCTGATGTTGAACGGAAGATCGCCTCTCTAGACCCCTTTAAAGAAACAGGACCTGACGAGATCCCACCTGTGGTACTAAAGAGTTGCAGTAACTTACTTGCTCCCCAGATAACTGTTGTATTCAATAAGCTTTTGCAGTTGGGACTGTTTCCGGATACTCTGAAATCAAGTTTCGTTGTGCCCATTCACAAATCCTCGAATACTGAAGATGTACGTAACTACCGCCCAATAGTAATCCAGCTAGCCCTTGGAAAGGTGTTCGAGTCCCTTGTCATCGACTCTATCAGCTTCTCCTTTAGAAACATATTTACTCCGGAACAACATGGGTTTATGAAGGGTCGATTGACTGTAACAAATCTTGCCTTGTATGAGAGTTTCATTATCTCCTCCTTTAGTGATGGAAAGCAAGTTGACAGTGTTTATATTGATTTTGCCAAGGCGTTTGACACTGTCAGCCATCCTCATCTCCTTGCCAAGCTGGACGCCTATGGCATTAATGGAAGTCTTTTTAAGTGGTTCTCTTCTTACCTAGCAAACCGTAGACTTTGTGTTAAATTTATGGGCGCAACCTCTCGTGAATTTCAAGCTAAATCAGGAGTTCCTCAGGGTTCTCATTTGGGGCCCTTTTTGTTTACCATCTTCATAAACGATTTGGTCAAAGTTGTCAAATTGAAATGCTTGCTATTTGCAGATGATGTAAAGGTTTTCAGTCCCATATCATCTGTTCTGGACTGTCAACGTCTGCAGGACTGTCTTCTTGGCATTGAAGAGTGGTGCTCTTCGAAAGGAATGAAGCTCAATGCAGGAAAGTGTGGCATAGTAACTTTTCACAGGACGTTTACACCCATTCTATTTGATTATACTCTGTGCAACTCCATACTCTGCCGTAAGACTACAATCCGTGATCTTGGAGTGGTTATTTCTTCTAGTCTGAACTCGGATGATCATGTTGAATCAGTTGTTAAGAAAGCTTCAAAAATGCTTGGACTTGTGATCAGGAAGTCAAGAAGTGGACTCAGTGTTGAGGCGATGAGGATGGTTTATGTTTCACTTGTCAGGTCTGTCCTGGAGTACGGAAGCGTTGTCTGGTCCCCTTACCAGCTTGGACATATTCAGAGGCTACAGAGAATTCAAGACCGTTTTGTGAGAATTGTGGGTGCCAAGCTTGGATATAATTACTCCCAGGTGCCATTGGAAGTTGTAGAGAAGAGTTTGGGGTTGGATCCTTTGATGAAGAGAAGACAAATGCATGATTTGGTGTTCTTGCAAAGAATCCTCAGAAGTGAAGTTGACTGTCCTGAATTGCTTGGCCTTATTGATATAAAAGTACCCGCATTTACCCGATCCAAAGACATTTTTCGTCACCATCAATGTTCCACAAACTATGCACGCCATAGCATCATTCCCAGACTTCATGAACTTGGAAATGTTGTTTCTCCACATCACGACTTCTTTTGTAACAGTGTGGCATCCCTCAAGAAGACTTTCTTGCTTTTGTAACGGGTTCATCAATTGGTACAGCCTGTAACAGTTGTAGCGTTTTGTCATCTGACGATTGTTACTTAGATTTTGATGTATGATCTGATGAATCTTGCACGTGAATTTTTAAGTATTTAGCTTGTGAGATGGTATGAGTGTATTTTTGCTTGCTTGTTGATTTTATGTCGACTGTATGTAATGTATTGGAGTTCGAATGTTTCTCTTGTGTGCTTGATTAGGAATACGACTGTTATAAGTTCATGGGTGCGAGTGTGATTGACAGTTTGCTTGCTCTATTGAATGTAGAATGTCTGATATTTTATTATGTATTTATTTTTTCACTATGTATTTTCTTATGAAATTAGTGTCATATCCGTTAGATATTTGTTATATTTATTCATATTATTTAGTTATATTATTTACTTGATTATTGTATGGAGAATGAATTAATATTTCAAGTACAGTATGTTTTGGTTTTGATATGTTACTGTTTATGTTATATATATTTTAAACTAGTAATGGAGTAATGGAGTGTATAACAGGCATATTGTTATGCCTGTTATACACTTGAGTATGGTTATGTTGTAGTGTTCTCTTTATATTTTGCATGCTCAATTCCTATTATTTCTTTGGTATTCCTATGGCTTATTGTGATATAATTTTGTTAGCACTTCTGTTATTTAGTAGCGTATTGCTGGTCACTTATTGTTAGATTTATCTTATGTATTCGTTATTGTTAGCTTAATCGTAGTTTTTCAAAACTGGTTAGTTTATACTCATTTATTATTGAAAAAATGGTGTATACCGTATATAAATAAATAAATTCGGCTGGTAGGTAGTTGGCAGTGGTGGAGGTGTTTAGTGGTAATGGTTGTATATCCATAGAGCAACACTCAGGTTTTAATGCAGGTTTTTTTTCTGGTTTATATATATGAAGTTTGCTGATGGTGGAGGAATAGGAAGGAAGTGGTACTTAAGTGATCTATCAGATCTTCAGATTTGGCAGGTCACTGTGTCATTCAGTTTAATAAAATATTTTTAACAAGTTTGATGTGGGTTAATTAAATGTGTATGTTATGTGCAAATAAATGTTCAATGATTGGTATTTATATTTCTACCAATCTTGTTTTAGTGACATGGTATGCAGTGTGGCAGGGATAACATCTGACGCCAATGTGCTCACAAGCGAGCTGAGGCTAATTGCTCAACGTTATCAATTACAGTACAACTGTAGTATTCCCTGTGAACAGCTGGTGTCTTCTTTGTGTGATGTTAAGCAGGCATACACTCAGTTTGGAGGTTAGTCATATATTTTGATAAGGTAATTTATTTAAAAAGGATTATTTATGATAAGAAAGTTTTTAAAACTTAAAAAAGAAAATTAAAATGGTAGGGTGAATTGGCAATATTCTTGATTAATGTAGCTCTTACTACATTAATTAAGCATCATCAGTGGTTCCCTCATTGCAACCCCGTGGCTTCCCGTGCTGTGCTCCTTCAGATATAAGACCCAAAGAGGCACTTCTCAGAAAGTTTAATAAGATCCTATCTACTCTGAATCTCCCTATTTTGCAAGATATGTCACAACGTGCAGCGTGACAAATCTAGAAAACCACCTCTTCGACTAGCTTCCCAGTTATTTTTAAACAAATTTTCGTCAAAAATCACTTGGGCGTTAACTTTGGATATGTTTGACGGCCAAAAAAAGTTCCTGGTGTCAGACCCTATGACCGTCAACGGTGAAATGAACCTTTCTCGTAAGGAATGGACTATGTTGAGTTGCTTTCGCATGGGTGTTGGAAGATGCAACTATTAGACATTTAAATGAGAATGACAAATTATCAGTCATGTAATTGTGAGGTTGAAGTCCAAACTATGGATCACATAATTAATAAGTGCCCATTGCGTTCTTTTCAGGGGGGATTAGCTGGTCTTCATTCAATCGGAGAAGCAGGTGCTGAATGGTTAAGGAATTAAGATTCAGCTCTATGACGGGAGATCAATATTGAAACAGAGAAAAGTACTTTGTACAGTAGATTTTATTTTATTGCAATATTTTTTATCTGTATAATTTTTTTAATATTTTGCTACTTTGGTGGCTGACCTGTGAAGGCCATATGATAGATTAATAGGATCCACCATATTGATAGACATCTATTGTAATACATATGTTGACATAAACATTAGTCAAGGATACTTGGTACCATGAACGTAAATTTTTTGGAATCGTAGAAAAGCTCTGCATATAGAATACCGATCAGGGAAAAATTGTTGTAGAGACATTGATCATTCAACCACTAAATTTGATTAAGATGCAGTAAAATTGTTGTTATAGATTGTGCTGTTTTCTGATTGGTTGTTTGCCTACTTAACTTAGATATTACCTTTGTTGTTAAGGCAAGAGACCATTTGGAGTGTCCATCTTGTATATGGGTTGGGACAATCACTATGGATACCAGTTGTATCAGTCTGATCCCAGTGGAAACTACGGAGGGTGGAAGGCAACCTGTATTGGAATGAACAGCGCTGTAAGTATGCCACTGTTAATTTATTAACCTTTAATATACTGTATAAGAACAGTGTATACTGTTAGTGTGTTTTGTTTATTTACTTGAGGTAATTGTTTTTTTTTTATTATTATTTTTTTAAGGTGATCTCCTTTTTTCACCTTATTTTCCCCATTCCTTGTAGACTATTGATCTGTGCGGGGAACTTATTCAGACAAAAAATGAGGCGGAACCAGTACAGTACTAGGTGAACATCACTGATAGCACTCCAAAGTTCTTGAGACCTTAGACCACTTGTGGCTGGCACCTAACTCTTAAATCCTATGACATCTTAATTTCTGAAAGAGAGTTAACATTTTCTTTATTAATGTTGTACCATCTTTTTTTAATGTGAAATGCTAGAACATTTATGCCAGAGAACCTCTTAGCCTCTTTGGTTAAAGTCCAACGAGATAAGCTAAAGATTCTCACTTCGATTCCATTCAAAGTTGTAACAAATTTTGAAAGTGATAAGCTGATAACTACCTACTGTTCACTTATCATTGGGTTTTTAACTAATGTCTAATTCCAAGGAATAGCCAGCTTTAGTTTGTAACAATGACTACATTCGCTCCAAAATTATTGGGACCGAGATAACCTCAGATAATATGGAGGAGATGAATTATGCTATGGTAAAAAAATTAAAAAGCCATGAAATTGTACAAAACTAGTTTATTATTAGAAAAAACACAAAATAAACATATTGACAATCCTGTAAGAAAGTAAGATCACCAGGTTATGTCTTTTAAAAGTTTTATTACCATAGGATATAGAGAATAAGTACAATACAATTTAAAAGTCTGAAACATTTAAGAAAAAGTTACAATAATAGAATTAAATGGTAAAGGTCTCTAGAAATAAATATCCATAGTCAGTATTATGGCTGGGAAATAGCCTCTAACGTAATCTTTGATGACAATGAATGGAGAGCTTTCCTTCGTGTTATCTGTTTTCTAATAACATTATTTCATCCTACCTTAATATTTCATTCATCTACGTTAGTATTCACCACAGTTTTATTTGTAGGTTACTGTTAAGTCCATATACCAAAAAAAAATATCCTGCTGTGTAACGCAATCTGCATTGCATTCCCAACTATTGCCTAAGTAACTATTAAAATTTTAACGGAACACAATTAACAGATCAACACCTCATTTTCCCAACACGTTGGTGACAAAAACGTTGATTGATTCATCATTTCAATTTCTTAACAAGATAAATAAGTTGTTTTGATCAATTGTCTTCCACTTACTACTGATATCTTACATAACTTTGCATTAAAATGTTAGACAATAACTGTAACAAAAAATTTACTACACAATATGTAAATACTGTACTGTAAAATCACTAAAGTGAAAACAATAATCACTAAAACAATTAAATTTAGAGTGAGCGCAGAGTTGACTAAGCTAGTGGTATCTGGTGGCTAGATTTCATAAATAATAAAATTTTTGTACCGTCTGTAATTCATGAGAGTATATTCCCTTCATATTTATTTGTTTAAACTTGGGATATGTCGATATCAAACATCAATTCTTGATAACTTTGATTCTTAAAACAGGTATTGGTATAAAGAGTTAAACAAAGTTGCTATTCAGATAGCAAAATATTAACACAATAATAACACTTTGTAAACAGTCTTTTGACATATACAAATGATCAACATTCATGGTCAAGTTTGTTTTTTCAAATCTAGTTTACAAAATAAGAGAGATGTTAAACAAAACTGCTCTTGTCTTCTGAATAGTGTGGAATGTTATAGTGTGGAGTGGCAGTCGACATCAGCTGTGTTAAACCAATAGTTTGTTTCCATTTCGTTGAGAAGAAACCATAGAATTACAATTGATTATATTATCAATTAGTTATATTTTCTGTATTTGCTTGTATTGCTGTAATTATCTTGTAAACAAACAATCAAATTCCTTCACACCAGTGTTGGATACATATTTATAATGTTAAGGTATTTAGGAATATGTATTTATAGTGTTAAGCTGTTCATTCAGTCAGCAGTTCTTGTGGATGCCTGAGATAGAGATGGCCCAATCTAACCCTGCTCGCGGACTCGACTGTATTAACTGTTCTCATGACGTCGAACTAGTTAATTTTTTTGACCAAAGACTAATAAAATGACAAAATTCAAACGCTTTTATTTGTATTACTTTAATGAAGAAAAAATGGAGATATCTGTTGATATATAAAATAAAATTTATGTGTAAGAAAAATCAATAAAAAAATAATATTACTATAAAGGGATGTAATAATTGTAAATATATTAGTATTGTTTGGTTTCATTATACTATATCTACTTAAATTTGTTGCTGGGCACACTAGAATTGAATTTTTTTTATTTTTTATTGTAAACGATTGTGGATTTTTTATTACAGGCTGCTGTCTCAAGTCTGAAGCAAGAATATAAAGAGGGTGAAACTACATTGAAAGATGCTGAAGCTTTAGCGATCAAAGTACTCAGCAAAACTCTGGACATGAATAAACTAACACCGGAGAAAGGTGAATTGCAAAGATATATTGTTAAGAAACTCATAAGAATACAAACTTGGTTATTTAAACATTTTTTAATTACCATTAACACAATAGGAAAACATAAGTAATTAAATATCTTTGATCAAACTAGGTATCGCCATAATCATTATTTTTATTATGAAATAATAAATTTTGAAGGTTCTATCAGTGGTGATATTGTTTTGTAGTTTAAATTTAGGACACTTGGCCCAAGGTTTCAGCAAAAAGCGAAAGGATAGAGAAACAGAATATCTGGTGAACTGTAGATAGAAACACACAAAAACATACAAAGTTTCTAAAATATTCTGGGACCACTCGCCCCTTCTATCATCACTAGACCATGTTCTTTAATTAACAGATTATAGATTGTAAATCAATTGAATAAACTGATTATGAAAATATCACATAATTTATTCTATTTCCACTATATTTTGAATGTCATTTATGTAAATTTTCTTTTCCCCTATATCAACAGTTTGGTAGCTGCTTTGTGTTGCAGTCAGATCTAGCTATGGGTTCCTGACGTGTCACCTCCATACACAGCTTGACTTTTCCTCAGTACGACTCTGCATGAAAAATCAAACTACAAATGTTGAGAGCTCTCCCCATTTCAAGGAAACATTACTATTACATTAATTGTTACCTGTGATTTGCAAATTTATGTTATTTAATATTTTCTGTTGTTTCCTTGAGAATTGAAGTGTTTTATAGTTGGATCAGATTAAAGCTTGGTCATAGTATAATACACATAGTAGCAAAGCTTACTCTTGAGAAAAATGCAATTGGCTGACACTAGCACTCGTAGTAGTCATGTCGCATACTTATATCATTTAAGTCTAATAAGTTGGATGCTCGGGCCCCTTAACCCTAGAACGCGAATCTTGGCGCTTCGCATGCCATTTTCAAACGTATACACGATCGTGGAAGTAGGCACGTCGCACGCTCTTTTGTAAAACTCAATAAAACATATGTTTATCATCAAGTAAGTGCGACAAACTAGGTACCAATTGACACAGAATGTTCTGTTCTGTACATTTCATATTTTTAATAATTTTGTTATACAGTTTTATAAACGTAGGAATAAAATTAAAACTTGAAATTCCTGCCCGGCGGGGGGGTTGGGAGTGGGAAAAATGGCTGATGTTTGTAGCGTAATTGTACAATAACCAATAGTCGGAATCAGGTGTACAAACTGTCAGTCTGCAGTGAATGAAATACTCACAAACAACAATTTGCTAACAAAACAAATTGCAATGTTGTAGGTGCTTTGGTTGTTTTACCAAAAATGTTTTTTTATACCCTTGTTTGTTTGTTCTTTCAAAAGCCAGTATTTGGCACATTACGGCTGTTGTAAAAAGTTGTAATATATAAATTATTTATTGCAATATAAACATAAAAAATTGGGTAGAAAGCCAGAAAGTTCTTGTGTTGGTACCGTCTCGAGGAAATTTCGTGCTGTACGTTAGCAATGGTCACGTGACTACGATGATGTAGAGAGCGGCCCTCAATTTACGTTTAGCCATCTTTGTTTATACTCAACGCTCTCTCGACTGCTCGTATTTACCATAATAAGTATAGTGAATTGAAATGAAAGTGTAGTGTAGTGAATTATGTAGTGTAGTTCATGTATAATATATTTTAGTGGAAGTGACAGTGCATAAAAGGAAATTAGTTTTAGGCAGTGTTCACAAGTCCTACCACTAATCAATATTAAATTATATAAAAGCACTAGCATTTCAAAATCCTAATAATAACAATCCTACATACAAATAATGCAATATAGGGCTACAAACAGACTGGAGAACTAAGAGTGAGTAAAATATTTCATTTTTTAGTGTATTTTAATTTTACAACTATGTATATATTTACGTAGGTACTAGCCTATTAGTTTATTTTTTATCCAATTTGATCAAATAAGAAATGTAAAAATATGGTATTAGTTTAGCATTCTCATAATAATCTAAGATCTTGAAAAAAAATAATATGAATTATTTGTCTTTGCTCAAAATGACACTTTTATTTTATTTATCGACAACAATATAAAAAGGTATGTTATTGTCCTACATCAAAACTTTATTTTTGTCACGAATATAATTTTTTTTTTATATTTCTATTCAGAAATATCTGTTTTATCCGTTTTTGTTCTCTGAAAACATCCTAAAAAATTTTAAATATTTTTACTATGATTACAATATGCACAATTTTTCAAGAGCCGTTTACACAATTTGCACACACTGACTTTTGATGTTATAAATTTTATACTTTTTGGAATATATTCATATATTTTACATTTTCTTGTAGCTAATATATTGTACTAATAAAGTACATGTAGCAAATAATTATAAAAAAAATATACGTACCACTTATTTAAGGATTGTTATGTAATTTTTTGCAGGATTTTTTCGTTTCCATGGTAAAATTTTTATTTTCCACAACAAACTAAAAATATACAACTTTGTATATGGGTACAGTATGACTGTTTTTCCTAAACAATTTTTCCTAAGTTATAATTAACGTACAAAATTTTTAAATATGTTCAATCTTGTTTAGACAATAATTATTTACTATTTACTAAGTTTTGATGGTAGTATGTGAAATTACAGTTCTTGAGAAGAAAAACCAAATGATAAAATTGACATTTGGAGCATATTTAGTATTTTTTATGATTTTTACAAAAAAAGCTTGAGAAGCACTGAAAAGAAACACTTTGCAGTTGGGAGTTCTAATGGGTCACTTAGTATTCACCATCTAGGGTTATACCGACATAGCGTCCGCACTATGGTTGCTATCGGTGTGGACACTACTAGAGAAGTCTGGGGTGTCCATGTTGGGTGGTAATTATTGTACGGATGTTATGTGGGGGAGATAGCTGAGTATCAGACCTGTCAATTAGCTGAAAATCAGACCAACACAACGTGGTTCGGATTCCACGTAAAACTGTAGGTCCCTTAGTTGCCCTGGTTGTTGAGCTATTAATAAATTGCTCGTTCTGAGGAACAGTTGAACTCAGTTAGTAACTAGACAACACTCATATCATCATTGATATTTGCCTTAAAGTACGCACAGTGATGTTTCGGCGTCTCGTATGTAAGAATATATTACTACTTTTGACATAAACAACAATTACATGTGCTGCAACAGCTGATTACCGCGCCAGTTTGCTACCTCGCTGCTAGGTTCGCTAGCATTGCTTGGTTACAAAAAAAAAGCCTGAATTGTTGCCTGTTGCTACTGTATGTTTATATTGTACTGTGGCTTGGTTAAAAATATATGTACATAAGTTCTGTTTAAAAACATGTTCACTTAGTGATGGGATAATCTATTGAACTGATTTTCACCATGGAGTAAATAATTTAATCCATGAATCCCGTCATGTAAGAGAGCTGATGTTCCCTGATATTTTTTAATCAGTAATCAAATGAGTTCTAATATCCCTTTTACTAAAACCATTTATTTTATTTACATATTTAAAAAAATGTTTGCTTTTATAATATTATGTACTGAAACGAAACCGGGGAATTGAACTTGGGCTACAGTTTTTTGTGAAATAGGTTTGATTATAAATGTTTCTAGCCTAGCCGGTTCCAAACCAATCACGTCTCAATGTTGAAGGTGGATAAGCCCAATTTATTAATTATCCCAGAGGGCCGAGGTAAAACACAAGGGCGGCTAGTTTTGACTTAATTTTAATTAAAATAATATATCATAATTTTATCACAATCATAATCAAACCTGAAGTGACCTTCCTAATTCTGTTACCGACATGGTGAACCACGTCTTAAGATACGCTAAGTACTGAAGTGTAATGTCTATGGTTTTGTCTAAAAATTAATTATTGAAAACCAATTGAAATTTAGAAAGATGACCACGGCACCCCGATGAAAACCTTGTAATTAGTTTTGAATGACAATGTTCCAATTTGGTTTGCCCCGCTCACCCCTTATGAGCTCTTTATTTGGGGTGAGGCCACTCTTTAACATAACTAGTGGCCTCGTAAACTGGAGGCACTAGTTCTTCCTTAAATTACTATTTTTAATAACTAGGAAATACTTATCGCCAGGTTGATGGTACACGTTTTAGAATCGACGTTGCTTCTTTCACGAACCTTTCCGGAAGAATGTTTCCATCTTCCCTAATCATCATCTGTGCGGATGGTGGACGGATGGTTTTTAGTGATGAGTGAAATGCCTGTATATATATTTATATAAAACACTAATACTGTTATTATTAGTGTTTGTTGAACTATGCATTTTAAACTGTTACTGTTCAACCACATTTTAACACCTCCAAACTACGTTACAAAACTTTAAACAATATGGCTGAAAAATGTAAAAAGAAAGTGTTGATGACGCAGAAAAAGTTTCAGGCCATTAAACGATTCTAATAAAAGGATTGTAACAAAACAATTAGTTTATTCATTTATTTTACTTAAATCAGTACTAAATACAGTAGGCCTACTGTAAACAAAAGAAACACGCCAGTAAATCATAAAATTATATACAATACAGAAATGCTGTCAATTTCTGTGATTAATAACACCCATGTTATTGCATTCCCTTGTTACGGCAACGTAAACAAAGGTCAGGCTTGCTCATCGCTGCTTACTGTTTACTCTAGTGAATACGTAGTGTTAGATAACGTAATAAATAAACATTAGCTTCTGATATCTGGATTATTCTCTGTTCAGATTGACTGGTGCCACATTAATCTGGATATTGGAGGTTGTACTGTACTATCTTATAATAATACTTGATCTGTATTGTCTGCGTACATAACGTAATGGATGATTTTGTATTTCTTTAAATTTATAATTATTGTATTAAAACGCATGTATTTTGTTAATTAAGAGTAATTATTAATCTAGTCTAGTGTAAAATATTAATTAGTTTATTGTAAAATCTTTATGTTTTCTAATGCTATGTAAGGCTTTCTAACAGTAAAAGTTTATTTATTTATTGTGACTGATATTTTTCAGTTGAGCTGGCAACATTGACTAGACAAGGAGGAAAAACCATAACAAGAATTTTGCCAGCTAAAGAAGTGGAAGCTCTTATTGCAGCATATGAAAAAGCAGAGGCGGAAGCTGAGGCTGCTAAAAAAGAAAAACAAAAAAGCTAATTCATTGATTTTTTTATTTAATAAATGTATTTCATAATTTCCTAACTGTATACTTTATTTCCTGATCTTGACATTTCTATAAATAATATTATATATGATTCTTATTTCTTTATTGCCATTGCTATGATAGTAGGTATTGGCTTCCCCACACAATGTCCATTGTAACAAGTTGTTTGAAGGTTCAATGAGTCTAATGACAGTGGGACTTGATTTCACCTTCGAGTCTTCACGAGACTGTGTTACTTTATTTTTTTAGCATTTTTCATCTTTTTTCAGACACTATTCGGGTTGTTGTTTGTTTCACTTATAGGGTATTGTTGTTCAATATCCTTCTTTAATTTTTCTTGAAATTGTGTTTTAAAATTAATTGTTATTTGTTAATTGTATGTCAATTACTAAATCAATATTGGTTATAATTTCTGATAAATTTAATGTTCTGCATCTGATAGTTAACGTTTAAGTTTAATGTATACACTTTAAAAATTATATTCAGCTAAAAAAATTTATTATAATTTTAAGTTCAGTTCAAAGTACTTGAAATTAAAAAGAAAGTAATCACAAGTTCAAAGTAAATTTACACACAAATAAATATTTCAATATGTAGCTCTGAATTGTGTAAAATTAATTATATAAATAATTTACTGCTTTACTTGCACAATCCATTTCATTTTATTGCAATGTATACATTTCGGGGATAACCCCATCTTCATAGCATCTTAAAATACAAAACTACACAAACTTAGTTAATTTAGTACACTGTATAACGTTGTGGTGTATAAATTAAAATAAAATAAATATTGAAACAATTCGGATTAGATTCTTAACCTTCAAACATTTTGTATATACTACTTTAAAAATAAAAGAATGATACGAACTGTCACTTTTATTTTTAAAGTAGTATATACAAAATGTTTGAAGGTTAAGAATCTAATCCGAATTGTTTCAATATTTATTTTATTTATGCGTGTTGGTTTGTATGGAGTGGGTTATCTCTCAATACCCCGTCTCTCATATGCCTGTCGACCAGCCTCTCCAGTGTCTTTAAAAGAAAAGACATGAGGCTGATCGGTCTGAAGTCTTTAGGTCTGGAATGTGTACCCCTTCCAGATTTGGGGATATACACTACTTTTGCGGTCCTCCACAGCCTTGGGATGTAACCCAAGGCCAGGGAGGCCCTACAAATTGCGGTCATGTGGGGTAGGAGCGGCTCCAGACCCCTCTGCAAGTGCACAGGTAGGATACCATCCGGCCCAGCGCTCTTGAAGGGGGCGAAGCACTCAACAGCCCACCTAATCCTTTGCTCTGTGACAACCTTCTTTGCCTCACTCCAGTCCCCGTGCGAGGCCCCAGTGCAAGCCCGCCCCACCAAAGTGGGGGGGCCCGCCGCCGGTTCCTCGACGGATCCCGGGAAGTGAGTCTCAAATTAAAGTTGCAAGGTCTCTTCTTCTGAACTGGTCCACTCCCCATCCTCTCTAATGAGGGGTCCCAGTCCTCCCCCAGGGTCCTTAGCCAGCACTTTGTGTAGCCTAGACATCGCTGAGGTTGTCTCTATAGAGGAACAGAAGTCTCTCCAGGATTTCCTGGAGAATCTGCGAACCTCCCGCCTGTAGTTTCTTTGGGACTCCCGGTAGGCCAGCCAGTCGGCATCAATACCGGACTCAGTGCCGCCCTCTCCTCTATATCCTGCCCAGATCGAATCTGGCCTTTAGGAATTAGATCCAGTCTGTCAGACAGTTCCACCGAATAGGAGGCCCAGTCTGTCAGTCTGGGATTCCTGTACACCCTCTTTGTTGTCTGGCCCTCAAGCACAAAGCAGATGTGTCTGTGGTCCGACAACGAGGGTTCCTGCGAAACTTCCCAGTCCCCCATGTCCTGAAACATTGAGGCTGAGACCATAGTTATGTCTATAACCTCCCTCCTAATGATGTTCGAAAAGGTTGGGAGATTACCCTTATTTAGTACCAAAAGATCGGTACCTCCCAGGTATTCTGCAAGAGCAAGGCCCCTCTCGTTCGTGTCACTGCTTCCCCAAACCTCATTGTGAGAGTTGGAGTTGCAGCCGACCACTAGCTCAAGGTTCCCGCTCCGGCAGTAATCCACCAACGCCACCATCTCTCTTGATGGTGGGAGGGTCGTCCTATCGTATGGGAGGTATACTGATGCTACCACCAGTTTCCTCCTTACGCCATTAGCCTCTTGCAGTTTAATGATCACTGCAACCACGTCTCCTCCACAGAATTCCGGTATGAGCCAACTATCCACGCCTGCAACCAAAATGGCCGCACGCGGCTTCAGCCCGCCCGATCCCCCGTAGAGCTTATATGTAGGAATGTTGAGACCCTTAATACAGTAATCCCGAATCCACGGTTCCTGAATCAGAGCAACATTAACCCCTCTATCTCTTACAGTTCTAGCTAGTATAGTAGAGGCCTCAATACTATGATTAAGATTGGCTTGTATGAAACTTACCATTACCTCGACTCCAGCTCCTTGTCCCTTGGTCCTCCTCTTGCTTCGGGTAGCCCAAGCCTCTTCTCGTCTCTACCATTTCGGTAGCTTTCCCTGGAACTCAAACAGAGAGAGTTAGTGCCTAAAAAGTCAAGCCCTAACCCTACATCTATTAGAGTACCTATCTTATTTGGAGGAGTTTCCTACGGGCAGCATGACTGTAGCCATGCCGACTCCGCAGAATAGCTTTCTCTGCTGATTCTCCATGACCTTCAGTGAGGCAGAGTCCACCGTGACCACAAGTCTAACACCCGTAGGTGTCTCCTTACGGTCCAGTGTCCTCCACAGCTCAGTTTGGAGGCCTGGGTTAAGGTGACATAATCTTTTTAGGTATGTCTCTGTACTCGCCGGGGGACCCGGGATCCAGAGAAATACCTTTTTGAAGCTAGGAAGTGCATCCATACCTACTACCTTCAGTACGGATCCCTCCCATATCTTCAAACCAGGAGTGATGGTCTTCACCCAGTCCACAGTGGACTGGTCTTCGCAGACCACCACGACAGCACCCTTCGACAGGTACGTGTCCCGGATTCTCGGCAGCCAGTCTCCACCAAGGAGCCCGTCCACCTCCGAGCCCACAGCAACCTGTACATCCCGGAGCTGTGCCTCCTGATCTATTTTGACCAGAGGGAAACCCTCTCTCACTATAGCCACCCTCAAGCCGACCTCTGCCACTCTGGCATAGGAGGCCTTAGGGCGCTTCTCGTCTTTCGAAGATTTCGGAGTGGTTCCCGGGGGCCCAGGTTTCTTCCTAGGTTGACCCTGGGTCTCCACTCCCGTAGGAGAGGCTTTTAAGCCTGGTTGGTCCGACGAATCGTCCCTACCACGCTTAGTGCCGGTTGTCCGGGCCTCAGCAGGGTTCCCTGACGTGCACTGTAGGTTGCCCCCAGCGCCCGTCTGGTTCCCCGTTGCCTCCTGCCCCAGATTTCCGGCTTTCGCCTTCATCCTCCTCCTTCTTGCCGCCCCACTGGGCCTCCTCCTCTTACCCGGAGGATCTGCCGTTGTGCCAGGTCCAGGTTTCCCCGGGCCCTGGGCCACCGACGCCCCCTCCCCCTCCTCCCCCAGATTCAGCGAGCCCACGCATTCCTGCAGGGCTTGCACCTCTAGGGAGGGAGGGTGTGGAGAGGATGAGAGAAACTCCTCATCCTCATCCATCCGGGCCTGAGACTCACGCGCGAAGGCCTCAAAGGCCTCCTGCGTGGTCCTAATATTGCCAGACTGGGCAGGGTCCGAAGACTCACCGCCCTTGTCTGCCTTCACATCCGAGCTGGGCTGCTCCCTTACCTCTGGCACGTTAAGACATGTTTCTTGTTGTTGACTTTCCATTATGATTTGTTGTTATGTATGTGTATGTATGTGTGTGTATCGGTGTTCCAGTCCCAAGGGCCATCCATATTTCTTTTGCCACCTCCCCTCGAGCGCACCCACGCCCCCAGGAACCCCTGTGGCCTCGGAAGTGCCCCCCTAACCCATTTACATGGTCCCATCCAGTCACCAACTGGCAGTGTAAACAGGATCGGGATTTTCGCCAGCTGATAGGGCAGCCACCACATGCTGGTGAGGCCAGGTCGGGCCCCTGTACTATCTGGCAGCCCGGTGTGCCATCCCGGTTTTAACAACTGTACCCTCAAGAGCCCTAGGGTCATAGTACCCGAGGTTTGGCGGCTCCATTCCTACTTCTAGCCCCTGAGACAGTGTCATGTAATTGTATGAGTTGGGTGTGGTTTTGAGTTCAGGGTCCGCGGGGTCACTGCTCCCGTCAGCTGCACACCTCAGTTGCCCCTGCGGACCTCGGTCCGGGACTGCTTATTGGGGTTGCCCCTTATTCACAGTTGTCCACCCTGTCAAAGACAGGATGGAACGTTCGCTATCCGCCACCTGCGACCCGCCCAGTAGCTGAGGCTCGCCCTGGGAGCTTACACGTTAACTCATTGGCATACGTTTTTGATGAATGTATGTCTTTAAGGAGAGCTGGTTCTCCTTTTATTTTGTCATGAAACTTATCACAAGTTAGTCCAACATTGTACTTCAGCATAAGCATTGCTCTTAAAGTTGGAACGTTCAATTGAGATTTATTTTCAGTCCATATATTGTTCATGTTAGTAAACACTCGTTCAACTGGAGCATTAGTTCCTGGCAGACACAGAAGCAACTCAGCGATGTAACGTAAGTTTTCGTATGGAATGTTTTTTCAAAATGGAGAAATACCTCTACCCATCTTTGGTTGATCGAAGTTTTCAGCTCACACCATTCTGACAACTTTTCATTTATGACATATTTTTTAGACAGTTTATTTCATCAAACAGTTTGTTGTCATCAATAATGACTGATTTCAGCAAGTTTGATAACACTTCTACTCCGTTTATCACGGACTCCCATGATGGTGTTTCTCTCGAACAAAACCAAGACAAGGTTTCCAAGGATCGAAAGTGGCAAGCCCATTCATTAAGATACGTAACAGATGTCTCATAAACACCTGTATTGCATTTAAAATGGGAGTTTTATAAAGCACTTCCTCATTGTTCTTCAGACAAGATTTAACTGACATTGGAAGGAACAAACTGTTCTTCCTCTCAACATATTTCTCTCTCAAATCAGCTAAAATCAATGCAACTTCAACTGCACTGATATTTTGACCTTCTGCCTTCAGTACTGCATCATGAAAAATCGCTGACTGGCTATGAATAAAATTTAACCAAAGTTCTGCAGCTGGGTTCTCAAAAAAATCTTTGATAAGTCTAGGACACTTTTCGTTGGTCAAAAAGTACTCTTTGAGAGACACAAAGAGCTGGAGCACCCGCTCCACAGCTGGCATCAAAGCAAGCCATCTTGTTTTGCTGTAGCCTAGGAGTTTGTGATATTGTACAGAGGCTTCCTCGCAAAATTCCTTAAACTTCTCTACCCGTACTGTATATAAATAAAAATGAGTGTATAATTTCACAATTATAGCTTCAATATCCACGGGCAGTTCATCTGCAGCTGTTTGGATCGCATTGTGAATTATATGGGCTGCACAACCAATGCCAATAATGTCTTTATTCAAAGAGTCTTTAAGTTTGAAATATACATTTCGAGTACCCTTTCGAGCAGACCCACCAAAGTTAGTGTTTGTGTTGTCTGAACAAAACCCCACAACTTTATCAGTAATGTTCTTATTTTGAAGAACCCTGATTAAATAATTTGTTATTATTTCTGACGTTTCTCCAGGTAAAGCTTCAAGTTCGAGTAGTTTCACTTGTACACCTGTGGATGGGTGAAAATATCGGACCAATATAGGAAACAATTTTATGTCTTTGTGATTTGATGCATCAACATATACTGAGACGAATCTAGTCTGTTCAAGCTCTGATTTAGTAGAATTGTCTACGTATGGCGCGAGAACATTGACAACTATTGCTTCTGTTTTTGTGCGAGCACAAGTGAATTTTGGCTCAAAAATCTTCTGCACTAACCTTGAAGTACAGTCTGTTGATTTGAAGCTATGGTTGTGGCAAGCAGTATGGTAAGATATTGTCCCTTCGGCTGCCGCAATTTCCGCTTCTTTCCCTCAAATTTTTTTCATTTTTAAAAACGTACTTATTGCCCTTGAAGAAGATGCAGATTGAAGAGCTCTTTTGTGTCGGTCACTGTTTATATGTTTCGTTATATCAGACCTTCCGCCGTGGGAGACATTAAACTCTCCATTGCACACTTCACATCGGACATTAGAGTCACTTTTAGTTTTCTTTATAAACTTAAATTCCTTCTCTAAACCCGCGTTAAACTTACTCACACGCTTGGGCATATTAACACTGTGAAATAATTTTCTTACTGTTCCACAGACTAGATAACGACTGTCACACTGCTCGACTAAGACTTACTCAAACTAACACAACAGAAGCCTTTTATATACTACAAGTCTTTTAGAAGTTTCTATTAGTAATTAATTAAACACTAGAATGTAAACAGAAACAGCTGATATGTCTACTTGGAATATACTAGATTACTAGAACATTCTAATATCAAATAGAAGGTCCTGGAACGTTCTCATTGTGACACACAATAACGCACAATTGTTTACTTATTTCCGATAGTGACTCCAACTATACAAACAAACAGCCGTGGTGCCATAGTGTCTCAAACTCACTCTCTCTCTCTTTCTCTCTCTGGTCCCTAGGTCACTCCCATAACAATACAAAGGTAAAAAGTAGCGAACTGACTCACTGAGATAACCTATGCTACGCGAAACTAAAAACTATCCAAAACTACAAAATTCCCCGATGCAGGTATAGTTTACTAGGAACCAAATAAACAATATGCTTAAATGTTTAAGTGTATGCAATGTCCTTGTTACTTTTATATTGTGAAAGAGTCAGTCAAGAACATTTTATTTTGGGATATAACATTAGATAATATTTAAAGCGGAACGTTTATTCGTTTATCTTTATCCTGCCAAAGCGGGACATAATAGCGTCCCCCGAGTAAATCTGGGGACAGCGGGACACTCCCGCCGAAAGCGGGACGGATGGTTACCTTATATTAGATCCATGTTTATGTTCTACTGCTGAAAACCTTTAAATTGATGTACTACTCTCGACCTATGCTTACATTTAATATTTTCTTCTGATTCCTTGCCGTCCCCCTGATATGACAGAAAAATGCTAGTTACTTCAATAAAGTAGATAAATAGGTGCAGAAATGATGTATCAAGTTTTAGTGCTTTATATGTTTTCGTTTGGAAATTATTAATCTGTTTTGGGACTTTTCTTCCACACTGTATAATCTTATTTTATTATTTTATAAAATTTTAATGGTGTATATGTTACTCAATCACGCAAAAACTACTGAACCCATTGAGCTGAAATTTTGCATAGACATTCTTAGGGTCTTTGGTTAAATATAATCAGGGTACCTCCCTATGGGCTCAAGAAGTATCAATACCAGCCCTGTGGCAATACCAATATATTATTGGGTAGACTTTGACGTCATTTGGGGGAACTCAGCTGATTTGCTTATTTTATTAAATACCAGTAACTAAATCTACCAATTAATAGACATTATTGTAAAGCAAGTTATTTACCACTTATCAGCTAGAAGTTTAATCACAGTGGTGTTTTATACTGTGGTTTTGGGAATTAGAACAGTATTTTTGTGTTTATTTTTGCCATTTCACCCACATAGTTAAGTAGAAGAGAGGACTCGTGGTTAAGTGGGATAGAGGACCGTGGTTAAGTGGAAGAGAAGACTCGTGGTTAAGTGGAAGAGAGGACTGTATAGTTCTAACTTCACCACTAAAATAAAGGCTTTTTCATTCATTCATGTGACGTCATGGGAGATGCATGTGATACTTAAAGTCTTCTTTTTTGGCTACCGTGATTCTGATGTAAATAACGTATCAAACCCGCTTTTGCATTATACAGGTGCTAGTAGGTCATGATCACATTAAAAATCACTTAAACAACCTGGAGTTAACTTATTTCATCCATGTTTTGTGTTACTGAATGCAATAAGCACAATATAAATCAACATGAACCCCTTATGAAGGGTGGGTACTTTGCTAGTTTTCTATAAGTATATTGGTTTTGTGGTTTGGTTTTTCCTCTCGCCATCAGCTAAATAAAATAAACTATAAAATCATTATATGCGGAGACTTTAACATTGAAATGGCAAAACCTACTACAAATATCTCTTTAAAATTTCTGAATATATTGCGGTCTTATAACTTTTTCTGTGTAATTAAAAACCCTACCAGAAATAAAGCGTGTATTGACAACATAATTGTTAATTTTTCAAGAGATCTTTATAAAGCCAGAATATTAGGGGGCAGCTTTGCAGATCACGACCCTTTACTACTGGAAATGAAACTCAAAACTGATAAATGTTTAATAAGTAATAATAACAATGGTAAAAATGACACATTCATCTGTACTCAATCAGACAATCAAATTAAGGAATTTGCAGAATGTCTGCTCAACAATCAATGGAGTTTTACCAAAAACTTGTGTAGGCCTGGTGGTGTATCTGATGCACAGATGTGTGATCGATTTTTTAAAATGTATATTGACCTATGGCACACTTGTTCACCTCTGGTTAAATGTAAATCTAATCATAATAATAGTTATAGAAATAAGTACAATAAGGTTAATTGGTATTCTGTGGAGCTTGCACACTCTAGAACATTAATGCTCTCGTATTTTACAATGTACAAAAATATGGTTCCAGGTACAATACAATCCAATCAGGCATACAAAATTTACCAAAATTTGAAAAAGAAATGCAGAAAACAATTAGCAAATGCAAAAAAATTGGCTTGTCAAAATTATATATAAAATTCTGCAAACAAGTGTAAGGCCGCGTGGGAAGTCATCTCGGGGGAAAGCTTACCTACACACACACAGCAGGTAAGTCTTGAACCAGATATGTTCAATAATTACTTTCTAAATTCTGTACATGATTTGGGGCAGCAGTTTGATAAGTCAGTTGTTTCAGCTATTAACCTTTTAAATAATACAAACTTACTTAGGCCTAATAGTTTCCGTTGGAGAATGAACACACCTGAGGAGGTGAGTAAAACAGCTGCACAATTGTCGAATTCTAAGGCAATGGACTGTTATTGGCTTTCAAATAATATTATTAAGAAAACTATTCATTTAATTAGTGCACCTTTGGCCTTTATTTTTAATACATGTTTTCACTTAAGTTACTTTCCTGAATTACTAAAATTATCCAAAGTAGTACCAATATTTAAGAAGGGAGATAAAAGCTCACCACAGAATTACCGTCCAGTCTCAATAGTTCCCATTTTTTCAAAATTATTTGAATCAATTAAGTGAATATTTTGAAAGAAACAATTTAATTTCAGTTTCTCAATTTGGATTCAGAAAAGGTATGTCTACCGTAACTGCAGTACAGCAAATTGTTGGGAATAGTCTAGAAGCATTTGAAAATAAGGAAAATGTTGCTCTCACCCTTTTTGATCTCACTAAAGCTTTTGATTGTGTACCGTTTGATATTTTACTTTATAAACTTAAATATTATGGAATTGACACCCATTCACTTAACTTGATAAAATCATATCTCAGCAATAGAACTCAATATGTTGCACTCAACAGCAGGAATTCTGCGGTTGCAAGTGTCTCAACTGGGGTGCCCCAGGGCTCTGTCCTAGGGCCTTTTCTGTTCATAGTAGCCATAAATGATTTGCCATATAACAATACTAGTGTAAATACAATAATATATGCAGACAACACCACCATTATGAAAAGTCATAAAGACCTAAATTATTTAAATGACGTAATTGAGGGCTCAACAAGGGATGTACTGAATTGGTTTCAAAGTAATAAACTACATTGTAATAAAGATAAAACTCAGAATTTGATACTTAGTCTCAAAAATGAAATTCCATACAATTCAGTAAAACTGTTGGGCATAAATATTGATAGTAAATTGTGTTGGAAAGACCAAATCAATAATATCTGTAAAAAAATATTGAGAACAGTATTTTTATTTTGGAAGCTAAAGCCACTTGTATTACTAATACAAAAGAAAATTGTTCACAATATGGCAGGGGCAGGGGCCCTGGAGCACTGCAAACCGCTTTTTGTTTACCTAAAAATCTGTACAATTATTAACTTTTACATTTTTCAGGTCTTAATGTATGCCAAAGATAATTTAAATTTATTTCAACAAAGACAAAACATACACAATCATAATACTAGAAATAGAATCAATCTGGATATTCCTCATCATAGGCTTACTCTTACAGGCAAGTCTTATAAAATTAATTGTGTTACATTTTTTAATAAGCTCCCCGAGATTGCTTGGACCATACCAGTAATAAATTTAAAACTGTCATTTATAACTGGCTTCTCAATAATCCATTTTATTCTATTTCCGAGTTTCTAGAGTCTGACTTGAACACAACTTTTTGAAATATGTAACTGTAATGGTCTTTTCTGTTTTAAGTATAGATTAATTTAAATATGTGTATGTTGAGGAGTAATTTATTGTAAAATTTTAATATATATTGAATTTATTGTTTATATGGTAATTTTATTTTGAATTTTATTATGTAATTATTTATTGTTAAATTTTAATATACAGGGTGAGTCTCTACTGACACCATTAAATTTACCTGTTTGTTGTACTCACAAAAAGGAACAAAAAAGTCCGTATTAACCTGTGTCCGATTCTCAACTGTTTGGCTGTAAGGGCTCATATTGTGTGTTTTTAAAATTACTTGACATTAACTCACTGATTGAGCTACAAAAACCAAAGCAAAACATCTACCAGATTCTAATTAATACCATTAAAAAGATCGTTAAATTCTCTATAAATGTCAATTATTTTGTAAGCAAACATAAATAAAAACTAGATTTTCTAGAGGAAGTTTATTAAACAAATATGCAACATGTATTTTGCTCCAATTGTTTAAGGCCCCATATCAGCACATAAATGTAGTCTAATTTAATGTAAAGTTAAGTAGAAAACATTTCTCACAAATAAGCTTGGAATAGATGTATAATTTAATTGGGTTGAATATCATGAAACCAAAAATAACACCTAAAATATTTCATAAAACATGGTTTATTCGGTTGTACTTAACAAACAAATTATCAGTCTTTCCGAAATAAAAAACATAATAACTGTAATATTTAGATAATCATGCTTTATTATAACAAAAACTACTTTAATAAGTGTTCAATATGTCCACCATTTTCCCTTATGCAGGTACGGACTCGGTTCCTCAACTCCCTTACACTTGCCTTTAGATTGATTTCATTTCTAAGGCGCCTAACAGCCCTCACGATTCGATGTCTCTATTCTTCGGCTGTTTGTACTGTACTTCTGTTCACTTCTTACCTCAAAGAACCCCAGACGTAGTAATCAATAGAGTTGAGGTTGAGACACACTTTACTCCTGTCCAGACAATTGAACCCAGAGACCCTCCTCTGAGACGTCAATTTTGTCAATGGGTTTTACAGCACGATAATGCAGATTTTCTTAAAACAATCTTGTGGACAGACGAATCTACATTCAAACGAGACGGTGTTTTTAACTACTACAATGAACACTTATATGACACTGAAAATCCATATCTTTGTCGTGAATCACGGAGCCATACTTGGTTTAAATTAAACGTGTGGGTTGGACTGATAGGGGACAAGCTGATAGGTCCCTACCTTGATCTCCCTACATCATTAACTAGAGTTCAATACCTTCAATTACTAAATAATATCCTACTAGACTTTCTCGAAGACTTGCCGTTGGAATTGCGTCGGCGCATTATTTACCAGGCAGATGGAGCACCACCACACTTCAACATGTGCTGTTGCTTAACCACCACGGTCCCCTGACCTCAACCCTATTGATTACTACGTATGGGGTTCTTTGAGGTAAGAAGTGTACAGAAGTCCAGTACAAACAGCCGAAGAATAGAGACATCGAATCGTGAGGGCTGTTAGACGCCTTAGAAATGAAATCAATCTAAAGGCAAGTGTAAGGGAGTTGAGGAACCGAGTCCGTACCTGCATAAGGGAAAATGGTGGATATATTGAACACTTATTAAAGTAGTTTTTGTTATAATAAAGTATGATTATCTAAATATTACAGTTATTATGTTTTTTTATTTCGTAAAGACTGACAATTTGTTTGTTAAGTACAACCGAATAAACAATGTTTTATGAAATATTTTAGGTGTTATTTTTGGTTTCATGATATTCAACCCAATTAAATTATACATCTGTTCCATGCTTATTTGTGAGAAAAGTTTTCTACTTAACTTTACATTAAATTAGACTACATTTATGTGCTGATATGAGGCCTTAAACAATTGGAGAAAAATACATGTTGCATATTTGTTTAATAAACTTCCTCTAGGAAATCTAGTTTTTATTTACGTTTGCTTACAAAATAATTGACATTTATAGAGAATTTAACGATCTTTTTAATGGTATTAATAAGAATCTGGTAGGTGTTTTGCTTTGGCTTTTGTAGCTCAATCAGTGAGTTAATGTCAAGTAATTTTAAAAACACACAATATGAGCCCTTACAGCCAAATGGTTGAGAATCGGACACAGGTTAATATGAACTTTTTTGTTCCTTTTTGTGAGTACAACAAACAGGTAAAATTAATGGTGTCAGTAGACTCACCCTGTATAGTGATTTATTGTAGAGTTTTAATATGTAATGATTTATTGATAAGCAAATTTTGACAGAGTGCAACTGCCTAACTGCCTTGTTTTAGATTAGAGTTGTACTTGTAGATTTATACTTGACATGTCCTATTCAAACTTATGTTTGTCAACGGAATAAATGATTCTTGATTCATTAGTTGGTTTGGTTAGTCCTTTTTTTATGTAGTATGCATGTTTGATTGTAAAAAATACACTTATAAAATTTAACTCCATTGTGAAATTTTTTTATGACAGTAGTCCTTGTATTTCAATATTGGTTTCCAACATATTGGTATATCGAAATGCTGTACAGTCGCTCATATCATTTTTTTTTATCATTTACGGATTATCAGTTCTTTAAGTTTAATTTTAATTAGTTTATACGGTGAAGTTATGAAAGGGAAATAAAATACAGTGTTACAGTATTACAATTTTAAATTACCCGCCAAATAGTGCTCTCTAACCCATAACTTCCAGTTTTTGTTTTTTCTCTTTAAAAAGTTTAATAAAAGCATATTAATTTTTTTTCATTATTTTATCAAATTTAATTCTAGTATTTTATAAAAGTTGTCTTTTAAAATTGGAATAAAAAGAAATTGGCACAAATACTTATGAACAGGCATTTCCAAATGCATGATGGGATAGCCGATTTGTCTGTCGTCTGTTCGTCTGTTGGTTCTTCCATCTTCTCCATCTCGTCTGGGACCGATAGAAAGATGGCTCAGCTCTCAATTCGTTTAGCTTCTGCTTTGGCAAAGCAGTTATCTGTTGCTGCTCCCCAGGTTAGTAAGGATATATTCTATTAGTTTATTTAATATATAGCTACTTAACTTGTTACTTCACCCACTTTTTATTTCTTGTAGGTTGAGATGGTGTACCTGAGTTTTGTCGGGTCACGAGAAGGGCAAGGCTCTTGAGGTATTATATCGATAAATAATTTTTTTATATTGTACGCAAATATTTATAAATTTCAGAAAAAACCCGTTGCCAAATCTATTTGAATCCACAAAATTAATTTTTTTCAAGTTTATGTTGAGGTCAAACTCCCATGAACTAGGCCTAGTTATGTATCCTTGTTGGAAATAATCATAAACTAACAGACATTTGGGTAATTAAGCTGTTTCTACATACTAGCCCAACCGAAATATGAAAACATCGTAAATAATATTCAACAGAAAGACCAATCATGTTTTTAACCAAGAAAATCAGACATTAAATGAACTGGCCTTATTAATCACTTTCTAATCTGTAGTGGACATACCTGAATCTAGTTTTTACATTGTAGTCAACTAGGCCTATATCGGTCTGTATTTACCTTTAAACGGAATTTTGTTTTATATCTGAGAAGATGACCAGTGTTTCTTGTTTGCCACCTTGGGAACATTTTATTTTTTACCACACTTTCCACTAACTATGTTGCTCAATGGTTTGAGTTTATGCTCCGAATCTTGGTGAACATCTAACCTAACACTTCTTTCATACACCACGGCTGGTTGTCCGTTGCCACCAGTAGACTGCACATGTTATCTTAATTCTAAAATTATTAATAACCCCACAAATATCACTCGGAATCATGTGCAAACCTATTGTTTTATCCACAGATTATTATTTTCCCAAGTTTTTACTATTGAAGTACAAAATTAAACTGAGGGATACAAATTGTGAACTACTCCGCTTGTAAAGCTGACTGCAAATTCATAGATGACAGATTGCAAATGTCAATTTTAGTATGGGCTTATATTTCTTAGTTCCTTATTACCTAACCGGATCTAATTCCATTAACCTGACCGAATTGCTCCTACACCCCATTTAGGACGCCTATATTTTTGGTATTGAAATTTTTCACCGTCGTAGAAGATTTTCATGTATTGCAGAGTCCTACATTTTACTCTATTTTGATTTTATAGTGAAAGCAAAGATAGCCTCATAGTAGGTCTGCATTTAAAAACATTAGGTGTCATAAGAAGCAATAACTTAGCAATATTCTAGAAAAATTATTCTTAAACCTCCTATTGATAGTTGCAGCTGCATCTGCAATTAAGTCCGCCACGTGAATGTTAAATTTTGCCGACGCACCGGCAACTATGCTGACCTTTGTTTTATATATATATGATATTCACTTACTATTACTGCATCAATAATACTTTATGCGATATCGATCGAACCATTGGATGTTACTGAATCATTGACAATCAAATATAATCGATGTATACTCATCGAGAGAATTATTATTTTTGTTTACAAATCATCCTTAAAACCTTTGCTTCATGTACATATGATTTTTCTTTCTTGTATTTTTTTCTGTAAATATTGTATATAAAGTGATTATATTCATAAACTGTACTAAATTTGAAACAACATGGCTATTTTGGTTTTGTTTATTTCAAGAAATTTGTTTCTATGGTGATTGTGATAAATTTTTCGAAACAAAAGAAATAACTATCTTCTTCAATTTTTGATCTACAACTTTTTTTTATTCAAGCTATGCGCATGAAAGTTACATAATTATATTCTATGTAATAATACATATATAATGATGTGCATGTAGACTTAAAATGTTATCTTTTTATTATTTTTTAATCAGAAGTCTGCAAAACAAGTGAAATATGTGCAACATTTTCAGGTTACACAGTGAACATTAGGAGGGTTAGTAAAAAGTTTCTCCGCTTTAGTACCTAAAATGATTTTAATTTTTAACTAATTAGACTTTGAAAAAAAACTGACTTTCAGATTAAGTTATTTTTAATCCAGAAGCCAGAGCTGAACTTGACTTGGATCAAACAAATTAGCCTACTTAACTCAATGGCTCTTGTGGCATATTTTTTCAATAATTTCTCTCACTAGAAACACTACTATTGGTAGCAGTTTCTTCTTACTCTTCTAAATCCTCATTAGTAATCTTTTATTATTTTTAGACGCGTACCTGCCTGGAGCGTATAAAATCACTGTCTCTAAAAAAATCAGTTCTAAAATGTATTTTCTTTTACAAACCAATACGTTCTCCAGGGGCAGCCATTAGAGTTAGATATTAATAAATGATAACGTAAGTGCAAACGCTCTTGTATAGGCCTACAACGTGCTTATTATTTGTTTACATTGGTGTTTTAAATATAAGTTATTGCTACGGTACTGTTATTGTTTATTCACGGAGAAAGAAATTAACATGCTGGAAGAGAACTTTTGAGTATAATACAGGTTTAAATACCATTATAGTGATGATGTATTCATTCAGAGCTGGTAGTGATAAGATAACTGAAAATCTTTGATGTTTATAATATCTGCCTATTGCCAGGAATCTTAAGTGTTGCGTCCGCTTTTGTGGATTAATAGCCTTTCTTAGTTACGTGTTTTGTTTTTCAATTATTGGTGTTATCATGTCAGTTTTCTATATAATATCACGTCTTTACAGCAACAGTTTTCTATATAATTTTTCATCCATTCTCATATTATTACGCTAGTCATCTGGTTCTGTTCTAAGCTCTCATTATATTAGTATTCGACAGAAGGTTCCTCCTGCATATATAGACGAAAAAGGTAGGTATATATTAGTTTCGTGTTAAATATTTAGGTCCTCATATAGCTTAGTCATCTCAGAAATTCTAAACATATAGGCTAATTTTTTAGTGTAATTTCTTCTCTAATGTCATGATTTCATTAATTTCTGATAGAGCATAAATACCCGTTTATAAAACATTTTTATTTAAAGCATGACTCTACATGCTTTGACTTTTTAGTTATCCTCAAGTAGGCCTATATAAATTCAAGTACAGTACAACCTCGGCCTAATGTGGCGAAGGTCAAGCCAGATACGATATAAGCCGGATAAAAAATAAGTCATAAATAATTTGGTTTTATTAGAGAAACACGTTTAGTAACTGATAACAGACAGCACAAGTAAGCGGGGCGTCTACAATTACTGTGACGCAACTTGCTCTGCAGCAAGTGTAATGAAACAAACGATGTTAATCACGATCACCAACTTTGATGCTGCTTCACAATACAATAAGAAAGATATTTATGTACTATTTCCCCCACTCACAAAATGGACTCTTCCAGCCAACCACACCGAACAGAAGTAAACAACATTGCCAGCTCATATCTTCAGGCGCATTATTAAATTATTACGCAGTAACAAGCGACCACTTGTCGAGAGAGTCAATACAGCACCTGCAATATGCGAAATACAAAACCAAAACACTTGTGTATGAGAATTTTTTAAAACTGAAAGGCGCTTCCGATAATTGTAATTTTATCTTGTAAATAATTGTTATTGTTATCTACTTGCTACACGGACTGTCGGATAAAGTGAGGCTGGATAATCGAGGTTGTACTGTAGTATAATAATTCATTAACCCTATGAGTGCCAGGAGGTTTGCCTTGTATGTTTGTATAATAATTTAGTTTGTATTTCTCTTGACTTTGTCTATTGCTGTAATGCTGAACAACAATAAAATTTCTATTTATTTATTTATTATTATTTATTTATGTATTTCTCTTGACTTTGTCTATTGCTGTAATGCTGAACAACAATAAAATTTCTATTTATTTATTTATTATTATTTATTTATGTGTGTGAGAAAACTATGTAGTAGTGCGAGAAAACCCAGGCGGATATTAAGAGTTTAGCAGCTGTTCGGAAAAACAAATATAACTTTTTAATTCTTGGTATAAATTAATTTGTTTTGTTTTATTTATATTTGTTAGATTCTAACTAAAAATAATAGGCTTAGCTAAAGTATCATGCTGAAAACGTCATATTTTTAAATTAAGAAATCTTTTATTTACTAAAAAAATTTTCTAGGCCCTATACAATTTTTCAAGTTTGATTAATATTTAGTCCAATAACAAATTCCTCACACTGTTAGCTGATGTGTTTTTGAAAACAGGACATATTTTTGTATATAGACATTAAAAATCAAAATTTTTATGTTCTATTTTTCATTTGCCGCGTAATAACTTCATCAAAAGTAAAATATTCTTCACAATTATTGTTTCTAGGCCTATTTTAAATATTGCTGTTCTTAGTTTCACAAAAATAAACAATATTTACAAATCCTTGTTGACCGTTTTAAATATATTTGGGTAAAAAAATAATTAAAAAAAGCACTAACATTAGGAATGGTAAAGTAGGGATAAAGCCCATTTTATGTGTTTTGCAAGTAAATCTATTTTTTCCTTTTCCTCTTACTTGAGTCATACATCTAAAGGCACCAATACTAAAATGCCAAAATAAACTAGATCAAAGTGTAAAAAATCACGAATAAACCAGATAACTCAAGTCATAAAACACTTGATTGTCGAAAGCTCATGACATTGCCATGACCATGTGAATTACAAATTATTTAATGTATTATATATTATAGTGACCATGTACTATAACAGTTTAAATATCTATGAAAATATGGGTATTTTGTGATAACATTTACAACTATTTTATTGTAAATGTATAGCCTTATTATTAATAATATATTACACTTTTTTTGCCACAACCTCCTAGTCGGACGTTGGCACTCAAAGGGTTAAGTAACAATTTTTAGAAATAGTAATTTTTGTAAGTGTATTAATTGAATCTATATACCATTTTTGAAGATGACTATAATGCCAATATTTATATAAATGTGTATAAATTGTTCAAATATTAATTTTTCTGTACAAATTAAATCTTTGCTATCCATTAAACATAATGATTGAATATTTCATTGAGATATAAGACAACAACATTTTTTTGTATGTTTTTCAATGATAATGAATAATTATTTGTGCGTTTGAATAATATGACTGTGGAGCATAGCTAAATCAAAGGATAAATTGGCTTATCCTTAGAAAGGGTCATTTATTAATGTCCTACTCAGTATTTAAAAACCATTACTTAAAATGATCGTAATAGCCAGCCATTTTGTGCTTATTATTCTTGAGAACACATTTTAGCCAAAAAATATATTCCCTTTTTAATAAGTGACATCACACAAGTGTAAACTGTGTGAGAAAACCCATGGCACAAGTGATTTATTGTAGGCTACTTTTAATGATTCAAATGATTTATTCAGACAATAAATTTTTAGAAGCAATAGGCTGTCATACAAATAAAATAAAATGAATCGTGCAATAAATAAATTCATACATACATCAAGCACGAAGAAACATTGTCTTAACTAATAAAGCAATTCAAAACCATGCAACTAACTACATTGTGCAAACATGTACATTGTGTAAACAAAACATGCAAACATACATTAGTAGAAGTTTTCACTAGTTAGTCTACAGATACTCATTCAAGCGTTTGTGGTCCGAGTGCGGTAGATTGGATTTGTTATAAGCCAATTTTTAACCACCCTTGCAAATTTAAAATTTGGAAGACCCCTTATAATCAGAGGTAGCCTATTATATTACTTAATACCTGTAACATGAAAGCAACATAAGGATTTGGAAAGTTTAAATCTAGGTACAAATATATTGTTGTTACCTCTAGTATAATGAGAGTATAAACTATTATTCACTATTTGTTGCTCATCCCTTCTCTTAGTTTCAAGGAGACATTCATACACATATTGGTTTACTATAGTTAAGATCTTATTTTGGTAAAACAATGGCCTACAATGGTCCAACCAGCCAGCTCCTGATATGAGGCGAACTGCTTTCTTTTGGAGCAAGAGAATTTTGTGAGCACTAGGAGTATGACTCCAGAGCCTGATCCCATAAGAGAGTTGAGAATGGAAAAAAGTAAAATAAGCCTGCCTCGGGTAGTGCCTGGTTAGACCACCGGCCAACCTCCTGAGAAGATACAATATACGACTCAATCGCCTGCAGACCGCATCAACATGTACTGGACTCCCACAGTAACCCAGAGTCCAATGTAAAGCCCAATAGTTTTACAGGATTATCTTTTATAGGAACTTTACTCAACGTAAACGTGATCTCCTGAGTCTTGTTTTCATTTAACAAGAATTTATTAATCTCAAACCAATGAGAAGCAATTGTCATTAATTCATGAACAAACAGGATCAATATACAGGATGAAAGTGTTAATCCAGGAATAAGAGAAGTGCATAATGAAAGTGTTAATCCAGGAATAAGAGAAGTGCATAATGAAATGTTCTCTTAGGGCTATCTTGAGAAAAATCAAACAGAATCTTATTACTCCTCTGTCTGTTTTTGTCTATTTACAGTTTTTGCATCATATTTGTAGAGTATTGAACTCGTTACTTTTACTAAAATTAAACATTTGTAATTATAAATAGACTTATTGTCATAGCTAACTGTTACATTTTTGTATAGGTTGCTTGGCCTGCAGCTCAGGTTGGAAGCCGTAACCTCCACGTGTCATGCAGTAAGCGAGCTGCTGAGATCTCTTCTATTCTTGAAGATCGTATTTTGGGAAATGCACCTAAGGTATGCAGAGGCTAGGCACAATGTTTAGAAAGTTGATTTTTGTTTGAACTCAATTAGAATAACACTTTTTTTGGAACTATGATATAAAATCAGTTTGACACTATCTTATTTGTTATTAGTTTAATGCCAACAATCTGGTCAAACTTTACGTGTTCCTACTCATTTCAGTCAAATAAATATATAAAAACATTGTAAATGTGTGCAAAATAGTGTGCTGAATCATATCCTTTTCCTTGAAATTTTCTATTCAACTGAAAAATTAAGACACAAAGCATTTTCCATAAATTCTTATTTACACTGGTACCTTCAGTTGGGTAGAGAGACATGTACCAGTGGTACTAAAAATTTACGTAGTTTTTGTTCCTATATGTGATCTTGGTGTTTTTGTTTGTTGACATTAACTTTTAAGTTTGTTGATGCACTTATCACTCCTACTATATTAATTAAGTGTCCAGTGTCTGTGTAATTAGTTTTGAACTAGCAAATTTTAAAATTTTTGAAGGTATCATTTAACAAAATTTTGTGATACAAGACCTTGGATTAGTGAAAAAAGACCAATGCAAAATGGAAGTTTTTGAAAGATTTTCTGAACAAAGTCATAATTTTCATGGATAAGCTTCCATGATTATGTACATTATATACATTGGCCGATGTTTCGGGCTGAATATTGAGTCTCATCTTCAAAGCTGACATGAGCTGAGTCTACAACTCAAGTGGCAAGAGCAGGCCAGGTGCGCAGGTTTGGCTATATCTGTTGGCGGTCACATGCCCACTGTGGGATTAGTCAATGGCAGTGATGACATTGGAGTATTGTCCATTGGTGATGTCACTTTACCTGCTGGGAATCCTGGGCGGGCGACTGACGTAGATTGGATGCTTTGTGTTACTGGTGTCCATGTTTGACTTAATTCTAAACCTTGATACTTATTGATATTATTTTATTTATCTTTATCTCAACGGCTTCTAAAACCTATCTTTCATGATACCGTACTTATTAACAGGAGCAATAATTTTTATACTGTTAAACTCAATTGCATGTTTTGTTTCTAGAGGATGTCCAGCTAGAGATGATTTTTCAATGTCAATATTCTTGGTACATCTGATATGTTTTTTAAGTCGTGTTGATACCATTCTGCCTGTTTCGCCTATTTACTATTTGCCCCAGGAACAGTTTATTCTATATATTCCAGACATGTTGTAAGGTATTCTGTCCTCGATAGGTCTTAGTATGTTCTTAATTTTGGCCATATCAAAAACTGTTTTGATTTTATGTTATTGTGATAATCTACTGATATTCTCTGATGGTACCGTGTGCTCAGCAGCAGTGAACACGTAAGAACTCTTTAGATATACTCATTTTAGTTAAGTATTAATTTTTCTTTATGAGGTTAAGTGTAAGAGAAGACCTAATGGTCCTAACTTTGCCTCAGAAAATAAAATGTTTTTCATTTCATGGTCCCTTAGCATATGGAAGTACTGCGGTTTCGAAAATTTCATTGTTCTCTTGATTTTTTGCTCTTGATTGTCTGTGCAAGGCTCTAAGTAGTCAAAAGTGAGTGTTCAATGTCTTAGGCATGGTTCACACTGAACTGACATTAGGCGGAGACAAGGCATGGACGAGGCAAAGACATGGCGTGTGCAATACACACTGAAGTGGCACGATCCAGTCGTGGAAAAATTTGTCAGTAAACTGGTTGTATATTTGTGCAATAGTTGTTTATTTTAAAACTGGTTTGGTTTAAAAATCTATCACAACATAGATAGCATATAAGAAGACGATGAAGATAAGTTAGGCATAGTGTTCTTAAAAAATTTGCACACAAAAAAAGGAGAAGATTTAGGGTCCATCCACTGAGGCCACAGATCACTCTCGATACGCCACTAACGTCGGTGAAGGGATGGCAGAAGGGCGGCTGCCACAATCACGTCACTTGTGTGTGCATTGGGTTATTTGTTTACGTATGCAAGGCGTGGAAGGGACATATGTCCGTGCCACGTCTCGCTCGACGTCCATTCAGTGTGAACTGCGCCTTAGTACTTCAGATCCTAATGCCATTACCTGAAGTGTTCATTCACTACTGAATTGTAATATCCTATTTTACTTATTTATGTTGGGTCAACACTGGGTGACGAGAGGTACAAATTTCCAACTTTAATTCTGGAAATCAGTACTAAACAAAATGGGCAAGTGACATATCACTTAGTCACTGAGCCCTCTGTAATATAAAATATTAAATAGTGGTTTATATCTTTTTTGTCAAATTTATCAATTTTGCTTTAACTGAGTAGAATCACAAGGCCTATTGCTAGCATAGTGAATAGCATCCTGTCTTTAATGCTGGGAGTAGGGTTGAAGTCCTGGAAGTTCCAACAATTTAGCCAGGTGGTCTTAAAGCATTGTTCTTTAACCATAGATATGTGACAAAAAACGTCAATTTGAAAACTTGCATTTAGTTTAAAATTTGTGTTAAAATATTCATAATATTTAAAACATCACAGATATAGTTGTTGACATCATTTAGATCTCAACTATAAATTTGAATTTGATATATAAAATAAGTATGTAGGTTGTTCAGTTAAGGGGTCCAAACTTATGAAAGCGTTCTACCGATATCTTGCGGTTCCAACCCTTCTCTTAAGAGTTTGGTAAATAATATTCACCTCAAAATACCACCATTGATTTTGTACGGAAATAGATATTCTATCCTATGTTAAATTTTGAGTCTTATAATATCAGCTGTTTTTGTAGTCCACTGTGGAGCACTATTGTAGTCCCATGTAAATGTAATGCAGTTTAAACTAGCTGTGGTTGCGGACCTCACTAACTAACAAAATTACAGGCACAAATACTATTAGATGGGACTATTATAGATGTACATAATCAAGGATACCACTCATATACTGTAGATAGTTTGAAACATGTATCAAACTAAGGTAGCTTTTAGTGGTACAGATAGATGGTATTGATTGTCTTTAGCGAAGCAGAAATGTAATGAGATAGAAACACATTGACATCATTACAATGTTGGCCCTTAACACGTTCAGTGCGGATGGACCGTATACGGTCCACCGCTGGCCGGACGCTGGGAGCGCGTGGACCGGGCCCATACCACTCTACACTGTTGTTGCTATGCAGTCAGTGTGAGCTCAGCTCTTGCGCGAGGTAGACCTTACGTCGGCCGCTATACGTATGTGAACCGTTCTATATTTTTGCGTTTTCCGTTTTTATCTATCGTTTTTTCGAGCGGAGTTTTACAATTATTGATGTAATTTAGTGATTTCTTCATGTAAATAAGTTTGTTCTTTATGTAAATAAGTGAGTTTAGTGTAGTATTTAGTGTAATTTTTATTGTTGAAACATGGCTGACAACACTGTTGATGACCTTGACTTGAGTGACGACATTATTACAAGTGAAGATTCCGACACCGAAAGTGACGAAAGTGATGATTATGATGAAGTTTTGAACCTTATTTGGTGTAACAACACTGCTGGACTCAAAAAAATTAACTTTTTGAAGGACAATAAGCTATTGGTGGCCATACCTGGTGATGGCTCACCTATTGATGGTCCCAAGGGGCTGATGGACCGTATCCAGACCACAACTGATGACGTCATAAACAACTTTTTCCCATGCTACAACCAACTTCGTTTTGCTGTTTTTGGGCTGTCTATACCTTATGAAAAGTAAAATCAAATTTTATAGTACTTAGTTTCCCGGGTCGGTTAGAGTGTTTTTACTATAGCACTGAACGTGTTAATATGCTTTGTAATTTGTTATTCTGTTATAGGCTGACTTGGAAGAGACTGGCAGAGTACTCAGCATTGGTGATGGTATTGCCCGTGTTTATGGCTTGAAAAACATCCAAGCTGATGAGATGGTGGAATTTTCATCTGGTTTGAAGGTTTGGCTTTTTTGTATTGTTAAATATTAAGTCTACAGTATAAATATTAATCCATTAGGCCTACCGTATATTCATTTTTTCTGTGTGACTATTTGAGGCATGACTTATTCAATTCACTATTTATATTTATTGTAGTATTTTAAGCATATTTATACAGATTTATGCACGTTTACTACACACACACAGTATGAAGGGTGGCTACTCACCGGGAATTTCGGGAAGACCTGGAATTATGCTTGAATTTTACGGCGCCTTGAAAAAACCTGGAAATATGCTTGAATTTCGGTAACTATCAGGAACTCTCGTCGAGCTAGACGAGGGTAATCTGGTGACGTCAGCAAGGTTCGGACTTCAGGGCTCCAGTTAAACTCAAGCGATAAGTTCGGGAAACCTCGTCAATCTTCGTATGATAAGACACGAGTTGACTCGGCACATTGATATGTTCAAAATAATACTCATGGAATAGTTTGACAAAACGGTTGCAATGAAGCTGTTATGCCACCGCATTTTGCCGAGACAAGTAAATCAATCCAATGTCAAGCATCGCCGCTTAGATTTGTTGACGCTGCAGGTTAAAGTTGTGACTAAACTTTGGGAGTTTTCGTTTTGTTCTATTGATATCCAATGACACCCACTGTTGCGGTCTGTTCTACTGCAGCTATTTGCAAAAATAATGGTGCCGAATTATTGTTTCAATGAAACTGTGCGTTCTTTTTAAATAATGAAAATACATCGACAACAGGCTGGGTGAGGATGGGCTGATGCATTTGTTTTGTTTACGTTTACCATTACCGGCAACAACAGGTGGGCAACAAGAAGAGATAATGTGAACGGTAATTTTTCGCCAGCGAAGAGCGTGTTTTGTTGATTAACCTTCCAGTTTATTTATTCAGTTACTATCAATAAAATGCAGAATTACTTAAACAATTTATTGTTGATAAAAACATGGATGTAAAGTTCATTGGATGTTGCTTCAAGTGTGGAACGTTTTGTGTTGTAGTTTATTGATTTAAAGGTCTAGGCCTACTAACTCTAAAATCGTAATTTTTGACAAAGTGTTTTAGTTTTGTATGACTTATTATTTATTAAAACCAACTAGGTTATTATGTAGTTTCTTGCCACCAAACAAAATTTGAAAACTACCTGTAATGGGTCAATAATTGACTACAATTTCTTGAGAATTTTTTATTCTGCGGAAATCGTTTTTACCGAACAATTCGAAAACACTAATGTCACATTTTTAGTATTTTTGATATATTTCCGTTAATTTAAATAATATTATAATCATATTTTTTTTAATTTTTATGTGTTGTTTTTGCGTTAAATACAAATTTGAAAACTATTTTAGTCTATACAAATTATTTCTCGAGATATAACGGAAAAACTACTTTCGCGGCGAATCACGATTAGGGATCATTATATATATCAGATTTTAACCACAAAAAACTGAATTCACGCAAACTCCTAACGAACGATAGGCCGTCGTCACGGAGGCCAGGCACAGTAATTTAACGCAAATTACGTCTATTTGTTGAGTAAAATTCGGAAAACTAATATCACAACTTATAGTATTTTTGACATATTTCTTTTAGTTTAAATAGTATTTTAATCATCTTTTTTTATTTTAATGTGTTTTTTGTACTGAATACGAATTTAGTCTATTACCATTATTTCTTGAGATATAACGAAAAACTACTTTTGTAGCGAATTGCGATTAGCGGCCATTACGCGATCATTATACACAAGAACTATTAATCATAAAAACCAAATTCATCTATATTTCCACCAGAGTGACAGCCGCAGACCGTCATGGAGGCCAAACACCCGAATTTAACGCAAATTACGAATTTTTGTTGAGTAAATAGACAATTAGGATAAGTTAGGTTATGTTTCGCTAGGTAAATATAAAATGCATTTTCAGGCTAAATAAATAATTTTGCTGCAAACACAATTATACATTCGTGTTCAGCTTAAAAAAAAAAAACATGTGAAATGGAAAAGAAATTTGACGGAAAACTATTTTTAAAAAATTTGTTTTTTTCACTATCTGATAAAAAACTAATTTTTTTCGATTTTCCGTTAAAAAGTTTTCTGTGGATGAAATCAACCTCCTAAAAAAACTCACATTTCACCACTTTTTCAACAAGAAATTGTATTTTTAGAGGTGACAAGAAATTGCATAGTTATCAAAACATGTAAAATGAAAAAAAGTTGTCGAAAAATAACGATTTAAAAAATGTTGGTTTTTTCACATACTTATCAGATAAAAAAGGAGTTTTGTTTTCAACTCATCGTATTATTGATATAGCCAAACAGTAATTAATTAATAAAGCTGGGCCTATCGCAAATAGTCCGTAGGCTTATTAGTAAAAATTGTATTAAAGTAAGTTAGGCATATCACTAGGTTTTAAGCCTACTTATTAATGAAATAAAAAATGTTAGGTAACTGCTAATTAAACCTAGGATACTTATGCAATAATTCAATTTATTTATGGCTTACAAGATTATTGACATGCCTAGCTATAAAACGTGCTTTTTTATGTATTGTACTATAATGAGTGATTACGTCGATTCAGAAATATTTCCTCTTTAAGTGCGCCTTGAATTTTGTTGGAAAAAACCATGAATTGTGCTTGAATTTTTGTTACATGATTGAGTAGCCACCCTAGTATGACTAGATTTGATTTTAGAATCTTTTGCTGATGTATTCTTTCAGGCATAAACATATAAAGTATGATTATTCTTGTACTTAAGTGCTATACAAATTTGGAAACACTTCTTCTTTTGAACCCTTATTGAATAGTTCAGAACTACTTTTTTCATAAAATTGGTCCTTTTGGTATGAGGATGTTATAATTTGTTGGTAAAACTCTACAATTACTTAGTGAACTTCAATTCTTTTCATATTTTTGTATGATGATGTGGTAGTATTCACTTACTTAGAAAAATGAAGATCAAGTGTCAGAAAGCCTTCGTTCATACTGTAAAGCGATAAGGTTAATAAAGTCTACACGCTATCACTGACATTTCGGAGACATCACGCCATGGCAGTTATGGTTAGGTTAGGTTATCATATTGTAAAATGAACCAGTAATAACGTATTACGTTACGTATAACGTCGCAAACAGCTTTTCAGTCTCTAAAAAATATATTCTACAATAGGTTATGATAACCTAACCTAACCATAACTGCTGTGGCGCAATGTATATGGGTGGTCTCGTTGTATGCTAATGATACTAACTATATGTTTCTGACATCTAATTTTTCTAAATATTGGTATTTAGCACCCCAAAAATGTATCAAAGTATGAAAAGATTTGAGATTGACTAAGTAATTAGTAGATAATTACAAATTTGTTAACATGAATTGGAATACCATTGTAAGTTGATATATATTTTTTAATTTGACCACTGGCAAGTTTGTATCACAATGTTTGTTAGTCTTGACCCACCCATAAAACAAAGCAGCAATCGGTTCTTGTTTATTGCTTGTGTCCAGGGTAGTAACACACCGGGAATAAACTTTTTAAAGATGTATTCAATTCAAGCTGGAAATCAACACATTTTTTGCTTTTAAAATAAGTGCTTAGAATGTAAAACCAATTTTCCATTTAACAAAGTATAGTACTGCTCCTTAAATAATGTGTGGCTGTTATTGGACAGGGTATGGCCCTGAACTTGGAGCCTGACAATGTTGGTGTGGTCGTCTTCGGTAACGACAGGCTCATCAAAGAGGGAGACATCGTCAAGCGAACAGGAGCCATTGTAGATGTGCCTGTTGGACAGGATCTGTTGGGACGTGTTGTAGATGCTTTGGGTAACCCCATTGATGGCAAGGGACCTCTTAAGGGAGTATCCAGGTAATTTACTCATTATTGCTGATGTAAAAACATTTAACAAGGTTAAAAGTCAATTAACAAGTTTTTTAAAAAGACAGGTAGGAAAACAGGAACCCTTATAGAAAACATAGAAAAAGAGAAAAAAAACGCACCAAGACGATTTCATTTCAGTGTCAAAGTTAGTAGTGGCTGAGACTGATTAAAATTGATTTGTAGAAGTCACCACACACAATTTAATACAAATAAGTCTTATTGGTGCAGTCCATGTATGTATCTATGATCCAAGAGACATTATCTATTAATACTGGTATTGAAATTTTGTGTCATTGCATAGTCGGTTTTATTGTTTTAGTACATTAAATTTTAAACCTGATTAGCAAGGAGAAAAATTCTATGAAATAGCTTACAATAGGCCTACCCTTGTCAATCACTTTTATGAAATCCAGGATTACTCATGTTTATGGTTCAACCTATTTCATAGTCTGTTAGCATTCTGGAGACAACAATACTCTGTTAAAAGAAAAATTCTAGTTTTAGAAGAAATTATAATCACACTAGATTTCTGGTAGTATCGGTGCGATTCGATCTTCTTCAATTAAGTTGCTATATAAATCTTGATTTCAAATCCAAAAATACCAGACACTGTCATCTTCATTGAATCTATCATTTAAATTACTATGTACATCATAAAGATTTGTAAACGCATCATGCATCCACTGACATGTATTGTGACTTGCAACTGTTAGTGATTACAAATTCAACAATTAGTTACAGTGATTATCAATGTAATTATTTTGGAGCACAATAATACATTTCCAATCAAATTGTTAATTTTAAAACTTAATTCTGCAGAAAAGATATCTATGTAAGTGATCTACCCCAGTTCCTTGCCAACTACTGTGAGATGTTGATGTATGCAGATGACACTGTACTGCTACTGCAGAATCAGAAACCTGAGGCCTTAGAAATAGACTCATTTTTAGCAGTATATATAGCTCAAGAATACTGCCAGGTGAACAATCTATACCTGAACGAAAAGAAATGTCAGCAGCTCTTCGTAGGAAGAAAGAAAGATGAAGTAACCAAAATACCAGAACTGATGAGAGTTACAGAGTCAAAATACCTAGGAATAATTATAGATGACCAACTATCCTGGAATCCTCAAGTAAATCAGATCTGCAAGACACTAAGCTCTTCCTTATATGTCCTGAGAAGACTTAAGCAGGTCTGTGACCCAGACACAGTCAGAACTGCTTGCTTTTCATTTTGAATCCAACATAAGGTACTGTCTACCAATATGGGGAGGCAACTCAGGTGGATATCTGCAGCGGATGCTGATCCTGCAGAAGAAGGCTAAACGGGTACGGGCCAACCTGGGACCTCAAGACTCTTGCAGAAACTCATTCAAAAGCCTCAACATCTGAACTGTGGTCTGCCTGTATATTCTGGAGACAACTCTTCTAGCTTATGATCAGAAATTAATGCGAGGAGCCGATATCCATAGATATAACACTTGGAACGCTCTCAACTACACCTTACCTGCTTACAGACTTAAAATGTTTGAAAGGCAGCCATCATACTCTGGAGCGAAATTCTGGAACAGATTCCTCGAGGATATAAAGAAGAACACCACAAGAAAAAAACTGAAACAGAATTTACGAAGTGGATGTTGGACTGCCCATTCTACACCTTAGCAGAGTTTGAAAACGGAAACTGCCCTGAATCATAAACCAAGACATGCTACATGAAGATCTATTTACTCCTGTCTTAAAATATTTTGACTTACTTAAATCTCTGTTTATGTAATTATAACTTTAAAATGATACATCTTAATCTTTTAAAACAAAGACAAATCTTAAATGTTATTTTATCGTATCTTACTTAAGCTAATGACGCACCACTGTTCTTGAAGAATATGTGAATAAAGCATTATTGTCTATACAGTTCTTTGTGTACAGTCATGTGGTCCTTATTGCCTGGTGTCTACTCTAGCTATGTATCGGCTAGCACAAGTACTGATCACACTGAAACTACATCAATGAGTAGAGACACCTGTAGAAATTCAGAGTAGACACTCAATTGGGATTACATGAAAACCCCGGGCTTAAAATAGAATTTTATAGGGAAATTGAATGCAGTTGATTAGTGGTAATAAATTGGCGCATAATGAGCAAAAATGGATCAGAAAGTTATTGCTCCACTTAATCTAAGGTTGAGAAGATAATTAATTATTTTATCACCAAGTAATTTCTAAGAAGAGACTTTGCTTGCTATCTTACAAATCCCTCATCCTCTTAGATCCGATATCTTCTATATGTAGTGTTGCATAGTTTAAAATCTTAAATGAATATTTAAAAAAACTTTTCCAACAATTTTATTATTTTACATTCTGTTGAAATAATTACTTAGTTTCAGTTTTTTGCAATAGTGGAGATTGCCAAGTCTGCTTATAGTAGAAATTATGAGCTGTATCTGAGTAACAGTAATTAAAATTGTGTGAACATTGATTTTCTGTTAATTTACAAACTCTTAGTTGGATTTTGGAAATCGACCAAAGAATGATCACTGATTTGATAGTGAAACATCTATGTAAAAAAAAAAAAAAAATGATAGCAAGATGATACAATCTTAAATATACTCTTAAGCGAAATTATCTATTGCAGGGCCCGAGTAGGAGTAAAGGCGCCTGGTATCATCCCCCGTATTTCCGTGCGGGAGCCCATGCAGACCGGCATCAAGGCTGTAGACTCCCTAGTACCTATTGGCCGAGGTCAACGAGAACTGATCATTGGTGACAGGCAGACTGGGTAAGTTAATGTTCATCTCACTATCAGTTAAAAAGAATATTTTTGTCTATTTTAGAATATTGATAATGGTTGGCAACTGGCATAGCTAGGAGACCATACAAGTGACAATTCACCTACTAAAATCTTCCTTAACATCACGTAGGGGACACGGTACATCTTAAGGATTGCTGTGAACATCATTCTCCGTGGTTATGAAATCTGGATTTAGCTCTGTGATATGGGAGATCAACATTTAAACTAAAAGTGTAGTAACAATACTTGAATAAAGAGATTTAATCAACCAAGAACTTTAAATAATCAGCACACACTGAATAATTTACTGTTCTTTGCTACCTTGACAACTTATTTGAACTCGTAACATTTTTATGATATTAAATGAAAAGAACACAAGTAAACCTAAAGATTATACAAAACTATTACAGCACTAAGACACAAACATTTTGTACTTAAGATTATATTTTATTTATATATAATTTATTGGTCTGATTTTAAATTTTTTAGTTAAGTAGCTAATTTTTTTTTAATTCACTCGCCAGTTGACATGGGCCTACAAGCCTATGTGACAACTTTATTCAAAGAGTGAAGTACCGACCGTTGGCTCAGTGGGGATTCAAAACATGGATCTTGCCCTACGAAGTCTTAACCACTGGCAAAGGTAGCTTTGAAAGCCATGTAATATGTGTAATAAACCAATAATAATTTATAGATCTACATGTTTGTGTGTGCGCTTTCATGTGTGTATGAGTTTTTGGTCCAACTATAGCCAGTGATGTTAGTAGGTTTTGATATAACATTTTTACAATTTTAAATTGGATTCACCCATGTTATAAGCTGAAGTAGATTTTGTTTATATTATTTTTGCATGAAAAAGGTTTGAGTTTTAAAAGTAAAAACAATGACTTCTTTGCAAAATGATTAAATCCTTTATAATATTGAACGATAGCTGTTCTTTTTGGTAAGTAAAGCACTATGCCATCCTAGTAAATGTTCAGTAATTAAAAAATTAATAACTATAGTTAAGTATTTGATCTCTTCATTTTTATAGTAAGACTGCTCTTGCCATCGACACAATCATCAACCAGCAGAGATTCAACAACGCTGAGGATGAAAAGAAGAAGCTGTACTGTATCTACGTTGCTATCGGCCAGAAGCGATCCACTGTCGCTCAGATTGTAAAGCGTCTTACAGATTCAGGCTCCATGAAATATTCCATCATTGTATCAGCTACCGCCTCTGATGCTGCCCCTCTACAGTACTTAGCTCCTTACTCAGGCTGTGCTATGGGAGAATTCTTCCGAGACAATGGCAAGCATGCTCTCATCATCTATGACGATTTGTCCAAACAGGCTGTTGCTTACAGACAGGTATACCAATTTTTTTATTGATTGTTATTGTTGATATACAAATCTAATTCTTATAAGTTAGAGCTAGAAAACAAATTATTGTTATTAGGCCTAGTTTTTTAAATTAGATTTTAAGTTTTTAGTAATTATTTATTAATTTTGTCTAAATCTGCTCAAAGGAAAATAATTAATCAAAATACATTTTGTTTCAATTATTGAATTGTACAAAATTATTCAGACTAAATAGGCCAAGTAAGAAATTATACATAAGAAATTTTTATGAGATTTAACTTTAATAGAAAGTTTTAGTGAAAAGCAAACTTAATTGAAGTCCACTTTTTAAACAGGCACATAAATTGAAGACAATTTATTGAACTTCAAAAGGTTTTGATTAAGAATTCACTTATTCGACGTTTTTAAGTTATTCGACGTTTTTAAGTTAGAGTAACACTATAAACCTGCTTTTCCTGTCAAATATTCTGAATATTGCTGCCATTTTGCCTAAATATTCTTGACTTTGGTGAGATAAACCCACTAATATTATTTGCATTTAGAAGGAATGAATATCTGGATATCTATATAAGCCAAATACCACTGACTTAACTGATCACGATATCTCAAAAACTACAAAAGCTAGAAATATGAAACTTGGTACAGTTACAATTTATGTTTCTTATATGCTCACTAATAAATGATTTTAAAAAAAATTTGTAATTATAAAATGGCAGCCATTTTATTGTGAGAGTTGTAAAATTAAAAAACAGTGTTTTTTCAATTTAGCCTATAACTGCCCAATGAATAGTCCCTTGAAAAATGACATCATTTTCAGCAGTAGATTTGTGACGATTTAAAGATTGTTCTAATGACTTTTTGCTCTCTTTCACCTCCATCAACCTAAAGTAAGGCTAGATTATTAGTTTTTGTGTGACTCAACTTGGCTACTTGGCATTTTGAAAGCTTGATGCTTTTCTATGTGTTTTTCTTGATAAAACACCTTCTATGTTATAGAACAAATACAATATTGTAGGAAAAAATTAAAATATGTAGAATTAAATCAATCTCGATATTATCATAAGAAACGTGTAAATATGGAGAGAAACCACTGATTCAGGCACAATTACCCTACTTTGTATAGATTTTTCTAGACTAAAACATTTTGATATTTAGGATACCAAAATTATTTTAATCAGGAAGTTCCAAAAACTGTCATTTCTGCTCATAAGAAATAGCCGGCACATAGTGAACACTTAATCAGAAAACTTGCAAATGCCTGTAATTCAAACTACCGTGAAATTTGGGCATAAGCTGTGAATTTTTTAGAGAAGCTGGGAATTGGTCGGTAGCGTAGTTGGTTCAATCCCAGCTTCATGTGCTAAAGGTTCTCAGTTCGATCCCAATCACTGAGTCAATACATTTTGAGAAGGATTAGCTGATAATCACCGGCCGTTCATTTGTCATTGGGCTATTAATTAATGCCACTTTCTAAGGAATAGTCAGCCTTAGTTTGTAACAATGACTACATTCACTCATCTACACTCATCACACTCATTCGAAATCCATATTCGCCCATATCTTGACGATCGGCGTCTTATGAATAAATTAAAATTAAAATAAAAAACCATAATATTTCAATTCATGCATAGGAATATATATACATACAGGGTGTTGGGTAAAAGTGTTCCAATAATTTATGATGTTATTGTACACATTAAAATAAACAAAAAAGTTCCTATAAACATAGGTCCTAAAACCTATAGTTTTCCGTCTATCTGTCTGTATGTGTTTTTTACATAAAAATTTATAAATTGAGAACCACTTATAGTACAGTTATGAAATTTTGTAGTTATGTTTACCTTTTATATTCCCACTTGAGAAAAAAATATGAACAAAATATCTTTACCCGTTTCAAAATGGCAGCCAATCGAAAATTTTGATGTTTAATTACGCAAAAACTACACCCTTTATAAAAGTGTTACAAGAATAATAAAAATTTGGAAATGTTTTTCTAAAACTAATGGTGTTTGTTTCATTCAAATCAGATAAAAAACAACTGAGCTGTACTAAAACACATAAAACCATGTTTTACATTAGTACACAACAGTAAGTATACTTTTATAGACTGTTGTACTCTGAACAGCTAATTTAAAGCCAATGATCTGATTATTGTGAACATAAATGTTTTACATTAGTACATACTGATTGAATATGAAGGTCAAATAAAAAAAAAATAGAAAACAACTAACATTTATTAATGGTAAATTTATTACATTTAGAAAATTAAAATTATTAAACTTATAATAATTGCTCAAAGTGACGGCCTCCGTTTAAAATGCAGGCATCCAAGCGCCTCCTCATTGACTGGCGGACTCTTTCAAAAATGCCAGGTGTCTGCTGAACTGTAGCAATGCCATTTAATATCCTTGCTCGCAACTCTTCGATGTTACCTACAGGAGTGGAATAAACCAGTGACTAGGTGGCCCCATAGGAAAAAGTCTAAAGGATTAAGGTCGGGGGACCTAGCTGGCCAAGGAATCCACGACCGATCCATTAGTTGATGTACGCTCCATCCAAATAGTTTCTAACATTTAAACTGAAATGGGCTGGAGCACCGTCCTGCATAAACCACATACTGTATTCAGTGGCAAATCCTCAAGAATAGTTGGAAGGTCATCAGTCAAAAAATGTAAATATGTCTGGCCGTTAAGAATGTTCGGTAAAAAGCTTACAAACAAATTGTCACCAATTATGCCAGCCCAAACATTTAAAGAAAACTGATATTGGTGATTAACCTGTGTAATTGCATGTGGGTTATCGATGGACCAAATGTGTGAGTTGTGAGAATTAATAATCATGGTTCTTGAAAATTTGGCCTCATCCGTGAATAACACCTTATTCAAGAAATGTGGGTTTACACATTTTCGAATAAACCACTGAGAAAGCTGGATTCGGGGATGGTAATCACGAGGTAGCAGTGAGTGAACTTTTTGTACGTGGTAAGGATGAAGTTGTTGTTCATGTAGTATAGTCCAGACTGTTTCACAGCTAACATTGAACTGAAAACCAAGTTCTCTAATACCTTTGTTGGGGTGGTCTGCTATGACATCCAATATGGATTCTTCCAATTCAGGTGTTCTTACTGAAACCTGTCGGCCAGAGTTACCTGTTTTTTGGTGTGAAAAGCTTCCAGTCTCTGCAAGTCGTTGATGAATTGTTGAAAATGTTTTATTACAAGGTAACACACGATTTGGAAAACGTTCCTGATACAGTCTTCTTGCCTCAGTACCACCTTAACCTTAAATAAACATATGTTCACAATAATCAGATCATTGGCTTTAAATCAGCTATTCAGAGTACAACAGTCTAGAAAAGTATACTTCCTGTTGTGTACTAATGTAAAACATGGTTTTATGTGTTTTAGTACAGCTCAGTTGTTTTTTATCTGATTTGAATGAAACAAACACCATTAGTTTTAGAAAAACATTTCCAAATTTTTATTATTCTTGTAACATTTTTATACAGGGTGTAGTTTTTGCGTAATTAAACATCAAAATTTTCGATTGGCTGCCATTTTGAAACGGGTAAAGATATTTTGTTCATATTTTTTTCTCAAGTGGGAATATAAAAGGTAAACATAACTACAAAATTTCATAACTGTACTATAAGTGGTTCTCAATTTATAAATTTTTATGTAAAAAACACATACAGACAGATAGACGGAAAACTATAGGTTTTAGGACCTATGTTTATAGGAACTTTTTTGTTTATTTTAATGTGTACAATAACATCATAAATTATTGGAACACTTACCGAACACCCTGTATATATATATCGTATGGCTTTCAAAGCCAGCCACCAGAGGAATAATAAAAAAAAAATTAAAATTTACTGTTATCTAAATTAAATAAAAACTAAAGTACTTAAGTCTTAATGTTTCAATTTCGATCTCCCATCACAGGGAGATGATGTTGTTTCCGTCTGCAGCAATCCTTAAGCTGTATGTGTCCCTTGGGTGTTGCTAAACAAACGATAATTTTGGTAGCTGAATTGTCGTGTTATCTCCCAGCTATGCCAACTGCTAACCAATATAATAATAAAATCTTGATATGAACGTAGTTTTTTGTTCAGAGTATACAAGTTATTAGTTTATCAAACGTAATTTTATTGGAATTCGCATCTTTAAGAACAGACATCCTGCTTTCAACCTTGCCATTCCCACTTATATTTTTGGTTGCAGTTGCTGATACGAGCGTTAACATCTTTTGGTGTGTTAGTGACCGTTACAAAGAGAGAGTAGTAATCTGTTTTTCGTTATGTGGTTGTCTGGACCACATAAGTGAATTTGATTGAATATTCGGTTAAAATGAAGACTGGAGTGCCAGATAATACCATGATGCAGTTGCATTCTATGTAAACATAAAGAACAACTTTAATGAAGATCAGACTTCGATATTTGATGATGAATCGCAGAACTTAGAATGGACAGACATTTGATAACCTTAGTATTTTTTTCTAAAATAAATATTTACTCATCTACTATGTTTATTATATCTTTTCATCAATGCTGGAAAATATTTTACAGATGTCTCTGCTACTGAGGCGACCTCCCGGCCGTGAGGCTTACCCCGGTGATGTGTTCTACCTTCACTCCCGTCTGCTGGAGAGAGCAGCCAAGATGAGCGAGACCAACGGTGGTGGTTCCCTCACAGCTCTCCCTGTCATTGAGACACAGGTTATGATGCCAATTAATCATTCTAGTTCAATTTTACTGATCGATATTCAGTCCTTTCATTGTCAGTGTTTAAATTTAATTTATTTTTTAAGAAAAATTTTTTGTTACTACTAACTAAGTTATGATGAACTTTGTATTTGAGTTAATTTTAACCAATGTTTTAATTTCAATTTGTCTCACAATTGAAACTCATATAACTAACTTCCTGTTAGTTCTTAAAGTTGGCTTAGAATATGGAAAGTAGTTATTGGGTCAAAAAGGTAAATTCAACAATATTGAGAAGAAATTGTAAAACGTAACACACTTGGAAAAATAACTTAATAGAACAAAGTTCAAAAGAATTAAAAATTTGTTGGATAGTCAAGTGGTCCTTTCTTAGGTTGCATCCATACTAAATGAAAACCAAGACTGGTTTCTTCTAACAATTGAATATAGTATAATATTTGTTCAATATTGTGAGCATTCTTTATGTATTCAATTCCATTTTTATTATTTGAGTCACGTTGGGGTGTAACAGAATTTATACAATAAATCGTGACCTCAATTAAAATCAAATTGTATTACATTAGTAAAAGAAGTATTATCATGTATTCTTTTCTGAAATATTGTTAGTAAAATTGAAATTTTTTGATTGGTGCAAAAATTAGGTTCACCGTTCTTAAAAAATAAGCACCATAAAAGTCTTATGATTATGACATAAGATTTTTATTTCTGTAATAATTGTTAATACAATTATAATGTAATATTGGAAACAACATACAAAGCTAGAAGTGTCAATCCATGAGTATTGTTTCCATTCCAGAGCCAAGAACAGTAATAAATTGTTGATTTTGATGATTGAATACTTTATTTGTGCTGTTAAATTTAGCTTATAGTAAAATTTCAAGAGACAAAAATATGAAATATAAGTTTTTTTTTTAATGTCAAGTAGATTGATGTATAATTAAATATTAGCTTGAAATGAACAAAACTGAATTAGTGAGAATGACAAAACAGAAATGTACGGTACTACTTTAGATGGCGCTACAGTCTTGTAGTAGTAGGAAGTTGGTTAGGATGGAGTCCCATGTAGGAGCACTTTAGCCCTTAAATACAGTAGCATGATTAATCACAAAAATAAACTAAACATAATAACTAAATAATCATGACTTATGTAGCTTCTAGTAATGGGAATTTTATATGATCCAAGTTAATCTGAACTTTGCCTAATTTCGAACTTTGATACTTAATCTTTACTATCCAACTCAATTATTTTATATTAATACAGATTTTACTTTATTTCTGCATCTAAGCATTGATTTCTGTTGAACATAAAATTAGACTGAACAAATAGTAATGCACAACAAAATACTTTCTCGTATTCTTTTTTCCATTGCTTTCTAGCCATGGTGTATCATATGACAAGAAGTCAGGGGGTAAAATGCATCATTATTGAAACCATATATATAAAACATAACATTTTTCACCGTTTATAGCACAGAATTACATGAGATACAGTTAACTAAAGTAAATAAACAGAGATAGTTATTAAAAACCATAAATTTATAATTGGTTGTTTGTCATTGTCTGCACTATTTTTTGAAATTAAAGTTCTTTATAGAGTAGTCCACTATATATCAGTTATATATATTTTTATTTAGTTTCAAATTTAATTGATGCCTTAAATTAGTTTTAAAATATTATCAAGATACATTTAGTGCATGACTCTTGTATTATCTAACCAGTAAGCTATTGTCAGGCAGTGTATTGTTGGTGAACAGTTTGGTAGGTCAACATTATTTTTCTGCGGCGATTGGATGGGAGAGCTGCATGACTGTCTTGACTGATTCTGCTGTATTTATGCAAGGCCTCATTATAAACACCCTAGTGAAGCAGTACTTTCATAAGGCATACTATTTACAGAGATACATCTAATATACAAAAATCATGTTAAAGGCTGGTGATGTGTCCGCTTACATTCCAACCAACGTGATCTCTATCACAGACGGCCAGATCTTCTTGGAGACTGAGTTGTTCTACAAAGGTATCCGACCTGCCATCAACGTCGGTCTGTCTGTATCCCGAGTAGGCTCCGCTGCTCAGACCAAGGCCATGAAACAAGTAAGTCACTAATTACAATCGAGAAGTTGTAATCACCAGATTGATGAAAACTCATTTTATTTTCAATTATTACCATACACAGTTAGGCCTATATAGTATAAACTGTTATTTATGTACTCCAATTTACGTTTTAAAAGATGTAATATATTTTACAGTTTTAAAGAGCCTACATTATTATTAAATCACCAAATATCTTTATGCTAGGGAGGGTGTAGTTAATTATCTGGCCAAATGTATGCTTGGAAAACAGACAATAACTGATAGTCCTATATGGTCCATCTGAAAGAACAGCATTTCTGAGAATCACAAATACATAAAAAGCAAACAATATATGAGCTAATTTTGTAAACTATTGTGCAAATTGGCAAACATTTGTTAGATTAGTGGTTGGTTTAACTTAAGTAATTCAAATGTATTAATAAAGTAAATTGGTTTTTAATACAACATCAATATGTAGAGCATTATCCATCTCGTTAAAAAATAAAAAGGAAAGAGGAAAATTCTTTAACACTTTGAGTTCTGGTCCTAAAAACAGAAGTCATTTTGAAGAATGCTGGCTATTTTTGGTACTTTTTAAAAATTCATAGATTTAAAACCATTAAACATAGAAAAGTTCTACTTGCATGTCTGGATTTTATTTTTTCCTTTCTTTTTATCAGTATACAATAAAAAATCATATTTTTTTATCTCATAATGTAAGTTTTTTGGTAATAGTGTTTTAGCAAAAAAAAAAAATCAAACCATGGGCAATTGAGTGTGCAAAACAATTTTGAACATAATTTTATTGCCCTATTAATACAAAGCCAAGTAAAGTAAGTAAAAATAAGTACTAATAAAATACTTGTTTTTTATTCACATACTCTGTTTACACTTTGAAATAGAGTCAACTCACTAAACGATGGTTCTGAAACGTACAGAAAATAGCAGTGCAGTTTAGCGGCTACAACTCAATCGTTCTTGCAAGAAACAGTACAGTGTGCACATTCTAGTGATGAAATTGCTCACTAACATCACTAAAGACCATTTAGAGTACCAGCAGACTCCGTATTAATACTAAATAGGTTATTTTAAAAAATTAAAACATCGATCCCCTAAAACTACGGGATCCGCAGTCAAAGTGTTAAATATTTTCTTTAATATATATAGATTAGCATACAGTACATAATAAAATTCATCTTAACTCATGTAGAAACTTGTTCAAACTACTTTTGCTGACATTTTAATAAATTTTCTACGTAATAAAAGTATAAGACTTATAATATTCAGTCAAAAAAAGATAAATTTCATTACTTTTTCTGAATATAGAATCCAAATATTAAACCTGATTCTTTACAGGTGGCTGGTTCCATGAAATTGGAGTTAGCCCAATACCGTGAAGTAGCTGCCTTTGCCCAGTTTGGTTCAGATTTGGATGCAGCAACACAACAACTGCTTAACCGTGGTGTCCGGCTGACAGAATTGCTGAAGCAGGGCCAGTACGTGCCCATGGCTATTGAAGAACAAGTAGCTGTCATCTACTGTGGTGTAAGAGGCCATCTCGACAAATTGGACCCCGCCAAGATCACCACCTTTGAGAAGGAATTCCTCGCCCATGTCAAGTTAGTCACTTATGTTGAATGACTAAACAGCTAAATCTATAACTGATCCCAACCAATTATGATTGTTTTACATTTTTCACTCTTGAGACAGTTTAATATGAGTGTGGTTTTAGAGATAGAAATTATCCTTATAGTGCCAATTAATTAAATGTTCTACGCTGCCAATGCAATTTTAATTTAATTCAATTAACAAATGTGTCTTATCTTTCAGGGGCACTCACAAGGATCTCTTGGCCAACATTGCCAAGGAAGGAAAGATCACAGAAGACACAGACGCTAAGCTGAAAGGAATTGTTCAGTCTTTTATCTCAAACTTCACAGCGTAAATTTCCTGATTTTAGCTATAGTAGTTACATTCACCAATAAGATAATCATAATAAAGAACTGACTGTAAAGATAAATGCATTTTGTATGAAAGCTCTGAATTTGTTAGGCTTTACAGTTAATAACTTATCTAAAACCTACCACTTGTGGTGTGCTCTGTCAAATGTAATTACCTCAGAAATTTTATTTCTACAATATTTACTTATAGTGTAAAATAATTCTTGTCTTATGTATTATATATTTAATTACACAGCTGATTTATATTATGTAAGTGTTACTGAGTAACCTTTTTTAAAAACCAATTAATGGGTATAAGAAATTGAAAATGACAAGTTGTCCAGTTTTTGTTACATAAAATTTCTAAATGGTTGACAGTGTAATTTTTTTAAATCCTGATTTTTATGTTAGAGTTCAACAGGAATTGAATTCATTTAAACTAACAATTAGTAAACACTACTTAAGATGTTACTTTTATTACTATAAACGTGCATTGTCTGCCAACACTACTAGTGCAATTGGCAATCTTGAGTCTGGAGAAACTCTGACGTTGAAGTAAATTACAAAAAATTCCTGATTATATGTGGATATATCTTGCGTGATTTCTACAGACTGTGAAAATCCTTACAATATGGTACTACAAACACTGGTTAAAATCCAATTTGTCCTTTTAATACTGTATACTTTTATAGTATAGAAATGACATATTATAACAAAACTAAGATGAGCTTTTTTTAAATATTCGTTTTCAGTAACAATAACTATCAAAACTTCACTCAAAAACAGTCTTAGAAAATAAGTTTACGTAAAAAGTGGACAACACGAAAGCTGAATACAGACAGACCGGCTGACTATTGTCTCGGTCTAACAAGTGTATGTGTGGCAACGGTAGTGAGATGGTGTTGTTGGGTGAGTGGCTAATTACAATAACTTGCTTAAGCTCCTCTGACTAAGTGAGTGGTTTTCAGGTGCTTGCCACTTTATTGTGAAGAGACATGACCTTCACTCTCTCTTTATATTACTCTACGTAGTTAAATACACATTCCCCAATTAAAACTCATTGCAACTGAATTTTAACCTCTCAATGAACATGTTTTGTGTAAGGTACCGTACAGGAATATTATATTTTACAAATTTTAATATGCTTAAGTATATTTTATGCAATTGTTTTTACTTTCATCTTCGAGACCCAGCCAAGGATAACAACTCGTTTGAAGAAGCCGCAATGTAGATTTTTGCAGACGATATCTGAAGTTGACTGTGGTTTGTTAGATTAGATATCTTGTTATAAAATCTTTAGTTACCTCATCAATCAATTCTTTTCGGGTAACTATATATTTTATATCTATATCATTTTCCAATCCTCGGGCTAACCATGAATTGGGTAAGCCTGAGGAAACACTTGCATAAAAATAGTCCCAGGGCCCCAAATACAAAAAGAACATTACTACACGTCTTGGGTGTTTAATGATTCCTGTCACTTTCAGTTCTAACTAAACTTTCACTTCAATTTTTATGTAGCTTAAAGAGTGATCCAAAAAAGTTTGCAGTATTGTATATCGCAGATGTGTCAGTAGCTTAGATGTTAAATTTAGATCATTTTACTGATTTGACAACTTAGTGTAGCCAACTGAAATCATAATTACTGGTATAAATTGTAATATTTGACTCAAATTAACACTTGTGGACAGAAATCCAAATATAGGCCTAAATAACTGTGAGAGGTATCTGCATAAAAACACAAGCTTATGTTATTGTTGCCTTTGTAATAAAAAAACTGCAACAATTGATATCTTCCTGTATCTAATGAGAACTGTACCTAATTGAGTCACAAATATTTCCCCATGAATCATATGTAGGGTGGATCTTAGGTGTCATGTCGGTTTTACCACACCAACATTTTTATAATCATGAGTTAATCAAAATATCTCAAGGTAATCAATATTAATGAACAATATTTTTAAAAACTGTCACTTAATTGTGGATATACCATTTTAAATTAACATTTAAGTAGAGGTGTTCTGATTCTCGATTCCAGTGATTTCGCAATTCCGACCATTGCCTGTGAATATCGCTTGATTCTTATTTATAATTCTTCAAATTACAAACACTAAAATGTCTAAATATTATACACCGGATGTAATTATTAAAATGAATTTATGAATTCAATTGCCTTATTAATTAAAAAGAAAACCTGCATTTCCTTTATTAGTACTCGCATAGTGCAGTATTTCGTAGTGAAAAGAAATAATATTGCCAATTGACCGATACTGGTGACATCAATCGTCAGTTGTGAGCTATTGAAGAGGTAGAAATATAAGTGTGCGCGGGAGGTGACATAAAACTTGCTATTGATTGAGAAACAAAAGATTTACATTTTTAAATTTCTGTCAAAGACAATGACTTGTATTAGTTTTATTTAACTTTGAACTTCATATAGAAATATACCAATAGTTTTCAATATTCTATAACAAATATTTGCTATTAACCACGTATTTAGAATGCCACTAGTGATTATTGGCGAGTTAAATTTGTTATCTGCTTATTATTCTTCTTGCTTTTACTTTTTGTATTTTTTTCATTCCTATCAGCATTCACATACAGTTTAGGTTACATAGAAGAGAAGTTATTTTAGGTTAGGTTAAAGGGCACTAGGCCAGGAATTAGTATATTAGAGAGATAGGACATCAGCAAACTTACCTTAAAAGACAAGTTCACTAACATCTGAGTAGTAGTCACAAACACAAAATACACAAAATCTCACAAATTTTCAACACCACTGGCATTTTCTTAAGGTGAGTAGAGGGAGAGAGAGAGGGGGGGGGAAATCTCACAATTCTCTCTCTCCCTCTACTCACCTGAAGAAAATGCCAGTGGTGTTGAAAATTTTTGAGATTTTGTGTATTTTGTGTTTGTGACTACTACTCTGATGTTAGTGAACTTGTCTTTTAAGGGAAGTTTGCTGATGTCCTATCTCTCTAATATACTAATAGAAGAGAAGTTAGTAAGTTGTGATTGGACTTATTACAGGGGTGTGCGATGCATCGAAAATCAATGCGATTCAATTCGATGCATCAAATCAATGATTCCATTCAGGACTAGTTAAAATGTTGATGCATCGAAAGTAACACCAAGCATCGATAGTGCCACAATGCATAAGCAATATTGATGTCTCAGAATCATTCCAATGCGCTAAAATGATGAATTATTAAGAAAATATTCCTTTTTAATCTGTAATATTTATTGATGTGTCTATTAGAACTATGTCTTTTAAAGCTAATTTTCCTCAATTTTTTATCAAAAGTCTGCTCTGTGGTATTGGAGATTTTATGATTAGTGAGTTCTTCGTTTGTGGATTTTATATTTTAAGATTATTGCTTATAAAAATCAATTTATAAGCATTACAAAATACTTAGTACATAATACTAAAATCCTTAAGTAAACCACAGTTAATAAATATTAGTGCCTCACCCTATTTTTTTCTTACTTTGTTATCAAATAAATCACATAAAATGTTCTCATTACACATTTCATTGACTTGATTATAACTAAATTAGTGGCTTCTCCAGATGTCTGAAGAGATAATGACAACTCAAATCATGCACGTTGATATAAACAAATCTTGCTATCAAGGGCATTTGCAGAATATATTTTGTGCATTTCATTACTATGTCATTAAATAAATAGTTTTTAAAGATTTATCTGTCATTAATGATTCAATTATGAATCAGGAGTGTCATGAGTTGTTTTGTGTTGTTTTGATTATTTTACAAGTTTCTAGATTGAGTTGTGAATTTCCTCATTTAAGTTATAATACATCTATGACTTCAGGTAAGCCATTCTGGTTTACGTGATTCTCTGTCTAATATTAAATATAAAAATACTAAAGTGTAAATTTTCTTCGGTAATTAATATAATCCTTGTTTAGACAAATACAGAGCAGCTTTGATTTATATAATCATAACGTGCATTGTTACTATTTGTCAGTGGCGTTAGTTTACCTCAACTGATTGAGTATTGATTTATAAAATTAACAAATTATAATATTGATTTATAAAATTAAAAAATTGTACTATCTAAGAAACGCCAATAGTTACTAAAGAGTTAAATATTTGGATACTTATTCTTTACACCAGCAATATTTGTTTTGAACAGTTAAGAACTACATATTAATACATGGACAGTAGTGATGACCCACCTACCCAACCATACATGTACATTGATGATGACCCACCCACCTCTCTGTACAATAACCTCCGTACAGTAGTGATAACTCACCCACCCACCAATACTCGGACAGTGTATTGGTCCGAGAAATCGAGCAAACCTCTCAGGAAAGGAATGTTTACAATACAAATACATAGATCATTGGTCGGTAGCGTAGTTGGTTCAATCCCAGCTTCATGTGCTAAAGGTTCTCAGTTTGATCCCAATCAGAGTCAATACATTTAGAGAAGGATCAGCTGATAATCACCGGCTGTCCATTCTAAGGACTTTCTAAGGAATAGTCGGCCTTAGTTTGTAACAATGACTACATTCGCTCATCACACTCATTCGAAATCCATATCTTGACGATCGTCGTCTTATGAATAAATAAATCATAAGCAGAGGCGAACTATAGAGACTGTGGAATAACAGATAACACAAGTCCTCCCACGCACTTTAAAAATAAGCAGGACTATGTTTTATATTACACGGATGAAACTTTTTTCTGATAATGTTTTCTGAATCGACAATTTTAGAGAAATGCAAATTTATAAATAGTGTGACCAGGCTTAAAATATGATTTGGAAAATAAAATGAGAATTATGTTAACTATCTTTCTGATTGTTTATGGCAAAGGGGGTATAAACTTCACGAATGGTGTTATATGTGTTTAGTTTTCATACAATATTGCTATTGCAAATACGGTATATAATATTAACTTTTCAACTACATTTTAAATGCTCAACAGCTTAGTTCCTGTAATAGTTTATGATTAATTTATAATCTTCTGGAATTTATTATAAAAGAGCTGGCCTCAAAATACTGGGAATATAACAAAAATCTATATATATATATATATATATATATATATATATATATATATATATATATATATATATATTATTCATTGACTTAAGAAAGGCTTATGATAGCATTGTGAGATCAAAATTGTGGACATATCTTAGACAAAAAACCATCCCAGAAAAGATAATTAGACTAACAAAAATGTGTGTTGAAGGCTCAAGAGGGAAAGTAAGAATATAAAGAGAATTTACAGGCGCTTTTGACGTTAAAACAGGGGTAAGACAAGGAGATGCGTTGTCACCACTGTTGTTCAACCTCGCTCTTGAATAAACTCTGAAAGTGACAAAATCGGTACAAATAGGCGCAAACATTGAAGGTATAATCAATATTTTAGCATTTGCTGATGATGTGGCATTAGTAGCTGATAATAAAAATGATCTAAAAACGCTAGCAGGTGTCCTGTTAAAAGAAGCCAACAAAGTAGGTCTTCAAGTGAATGAAGAAAAAACTAAATATAAGAAGATAGGGAGACAGGCAGAGCCAATCAACTCAACACTGGACGTAATGGATTACAAATTTTTAGCCACTGAAGAGTTCAAGTATCTAGGAGTTACTTTGACTAGCCAAAATAAAATGGAAGAGGAAATACAAGTCAGAATTAATGCAGCAAATAGATGCTACTGGAGTCTCCTGAAACTATTCAAAAGTAAACTACTGTCAAGACCCACAAAAATAAGAATGTATATAGCTATTGTACAACCTGTTTTATTGTATGGATCTGAGGTGTGGACCCTAACAATGTATAACAAAAAAAGATTGATTACATTTGAAAAGAAAATTTTAAGAAGAATATGTGGACCTACCTATGAATCAGGAGTGTGGAGAATAAAAAAGAACAGAGAGCTTAGAGAACTTACAAGAGACCTGATATTGTGGCGGTGGTTAGAAGCAGAAGAATAAGATGGCTTGGTCATCTGAGGAGAAGGGAAGAAGAAAAAAATGATAAGAAGGGTATGGATGGGGAAACCAACAGGAAGGCGACCTCTAGGACGACCAAGTGGAACAGGATGTGAGAAGTCTAGGTGGAGACATCGAAATGGCAGAGGATAGAGGATTGTGGAGGCAACTTGTTGGCGAGGCCAAAAATCACCTTGGATTTGAGTGGCCACAGGAGTAAGAGTAAGTAAGGAATCTGCCTGAATTTTATTCCTAAATATGACTTATTATTTATTTTGTTTCAGAAGTCATCCAGTGAATATGGGCTCATGTTTGAGATGAGTACCCAATCAATATGCTATCCTAGAGATAGTATAGGTCAAAAATATTTAGCTGTAAAATAAATAAAAATTGTTATATCATTTTAGGAATACAAAGAATATAATAACTGACAAGAATCTGTTCTTACTAACTGGTCTCTCTAATGCCAGTGGTGTTTTTAGGGTTCAACCAAATACCAAAAGAAAAGTTGCTGTTGTTTCACAGTTTTCAATCTGTAATGGATGTTTTCAATGATCCAAAGGTATGATTTTAATTTAATTATTTTAGAGTCAATCTATTAAGTTAGTTCAATTACTGCGTTTTTTATGTTGATTTTGGGGATTTATTTTTCTATTCTCTTAAAGCAGTTAAAAATGCAGCCAGTTTTCTAACTTTTAAAGCACCTGTATAAATATGTCGGAAGCTTAAACACTGCTCGACCGGTGGTTTCAACACTGCCAGAAATGTTGGCAGTGCAATATGGATTCTGTAAAGGTTGGATGTACAGTTGTGATTCATTTATTGCAGTGTTATGAACTAGAAGACAGTGACAGTGTGATAGATAAAAAAGGTAAGGAACCCTGGGAAGTAGACCCCTGTTCTCATACATCACTTCACAAATCTAAAATCAACATTTCCCTCTACTTGTTTCTATAGTCTTTACTAGTAATGTCACACAATGCGTGATGTTGGTCCACCTCTCATGAACTTTTTTGTACCAAACACTGTCAAGGATTAAGCAATGTACATTACGCTTCTTTAAACCTTGCTGCACATAGTCGTAGTGTTTCATAAACACTCTTAATTCTTCAGTTCAACTACCGACTGTTTTAATGCATCTGGATACAGTGAAACTGCCAGAATGCCAATAAACACGTCCAAGCCACACAATCAAACTGCAAGTATAGTATTGTGCATTTTATTATGTGCAACCTGTTCGCCGAGCAATTTAAAAGTAGTCAAACTGCTGCTGTAGAACTGCCTGTATAAAATGGCCCTTAGTTTTAATTTTAGGTTATGGTGGGGGCTATAAGCTAGTTGTTACTTCAAGAAATCGAGCAAACCTCACAAGAAGGGATGTTTACAATAAAAATACATAGATCATATCAGAGGTAAACATCTGAACTGGAATGACAGATAACACAAACCCTAAGCGCTCCCACCTTAAAAATATACAGCTCTATTGCCATCTTAAAGCCTAAAAAATTATGTTTATTACAAGAATAAAATCAGAGAAAAAAATGAAACTAAAGTGTTTTCAGAGACCCTAAGTTTTAATTTTAAATATTCGTTGAAAGGAGTCACAAAATTAAATTGAAATTAAGTTTTGCACTTAATTACCTTATGACTGATAAGTGATATTTTATTGCCAATAGGAAAACTATGAAATGTACTGATAACATCAACATAATATTGGCTTTTACCTAATATTTACTTATAATAACTACACTGGACTTGTAACCTTGTATTGACAAAGCATTTGGAATTAACATTGAAAGCAAGGGATACTCCTGCAAATGTTGTGTGCCAACCCTGTCAGGGAATTAGTTAAAGTTAGTAGGTCAACTGTAATATAAGACTGCTAAAAGCTATAGAACAAACATTTGGTATTGATTTTGTTTATTAGCTTTTTTTAATATTATGAGATAAAAAAGTTTCTTTACAAGGCTATTTTTAATGGAATTTTCAGAAGTTCTTAGTGCAGCTCTGTGATACAAAATCTACCAGTATATTCCTTCCCTCAAAAGTCACCAAAAAGTAACAGAAAATTAGAGTTTTTGTTTTTATTATGTATAAAAAATCAGATGGTTTTAAATCCTCTATAAAAATGACAATTTTTACACCAGCATAAACATAAATGTATAAATAAAAACAATAATGATAAAAAATCACTGGATCTTTTAGGACCAGTGGCCTAGAGCCTACTGTTGATGCAGATATTATCTGTACTCAAGGTTGAAGGTTGTTTACCAAGAATCTAAGAGACCTATCACATCCATTGTTGAAAATCCAATCACATCATTGTTTTCCTTATTTAATCATAGTATTGACATACTCATTATTAAATTTCATTGTAGTGTTAATAATATTTATCCTAGTTGAAACAAAAAGTACCAGAATATTAACTAGTCTTCACTGATCATCAACTTTAGACTTTTATTACTAAACAATATGTTAATGTTCCATTTTTATTTAATTTGGCATTTGATAAGAATGTTTTCTATTTTTATAAATTTTAATTTTTAATAACGTTCTACTAAACAAAGAAAACTAAAATAAAAGAACTTCAAACTTGGGTACACACAATTTCTGTGCCAACTGTAGGCAGTTCTTTATATTTTTGATATTTTTTCTACTGTTCTTGCTTCTTAGGCTTTAACAATGGATCTAATCAAGCTATCTTGTCATCTTCCCTGCTCAAGAAATTTTGAAGGGACTGATTCATTTATGGAATTAAATATGTAAATGTAGGTTCAGACCTATCTACAAAACAATTTTAATCTGTTTAGAACAGATTTAAGATTGTGAATTATAAGAATACTTGTACACAAATTTCAATTTTATTCAACTTTTAGATGTAATTCATTCAGGAGTATAAGAAGATGTTTATAAATTGTTTGACATTTTGGAACTATTCCCTGTAAATATTATTTTTTGGAATTTATTTCCTGTCAATTAAAACTAAATATATACAGTACTACCAAGTATAAAATAAGATAGTCGGAAGCTGGGCAGAGTGGTGAGGCAAGACTTTCATTGGGTAGGGGATGAAGGGACTCTTAGCTGGATTAAACTGAAACAGAGCATTTCATATGGTAAAATCAACAATTAAATGATGATGTAAGTTAGATTTGTGGTACTAGGCTTGGGACGTGGGGGTAAGTACTCTGTTTTAACATGAGTGTATTAATACTCAAAAAGGTTAACATCACTGACATGTTTCATTGGATAAGGATTTTGATAATGTGTAATAACTATTCAAATGTGATACAGAAAATATATCAAAATATTGTTTATTTTTAATACAGATGATGTTTACTTTTTAGTACAAAGATCTGCAAGAAACAAAGCGATTACTGGCAGATTTTAAGAGTAAATGTTTGAACTATCAATATAATTTGCCCTTGAAGGGGAAAACAAGAAAACCTTTCATTGTAATCGAAGGCAATCAGAGAACCAGTAAGTAAGCCTAAAAAGTGTCTTTAACTCTCAAAAGAGAGCGAAGTTACTTATATTGTATACTTGTTAGTTCTGCTCTTGGTTCATACATTCTAATGAAATATTAGATAAATTATTTAGTGCAATGTTGTGAAGGAGCGTGCAGGCAAATTATTTCGTTCAATAAACAAATTTGCTTTTTATTTGACATAAATTATTGCTTTTGAATTTTATGTTCAGACAGAACAAAAGTCTCCATCAGTGGATTCAGTTGTTCAAGAAGAGAAGAGGGGGATATTGTTACGGCTGAATTAAATGTCTTTTTCAGATTTTGTTTTTTCATAAATAAAATTTTAAATATTAGTACATATGTTCATTGTAATGTATAGAAACAAATAATTTTGAACTTGAAGGACATTTACTACCTTTTATGTAGAACAATATTATGGAAGATTCTCTCCTCAGGATAGACTTTTTCACTAATTCATTTTGTTAATATCAGATTAAGTACCAGTAACTAAAAAATGACTGTTAAAAATTAAATTTAACACCACAATATTTATCACCAACCATAAACTTTTATTGGCTTTATAAAAGAACTAAGGTAGCTGTGTCTGTTAGGGGCTACGTCCCCTACCACCCACTACCCCTACTCCCAAGTCGATTATGGGCACCACATAAGCTGATAACTGGTGGCTACCCAAGTTAATCACGGATGCAACTCAACTTGATCACGGGTGGCTACCCAAGTTGATAGCGGTTGCTACCGAAGATCATTATCGTTACTGTCCAAGCTGATCACGGTTACTACACAAGTTGATCACAAATGTTACCAAACTGATCACGGGTGTTTACCCAAACTTGATCTGTTTGCTACCAAAATTAGTCAAGGCTGGCTTTCTGTTGATCATAGGTGGCTATCCAAGTTTAGTTGCTACCCAAATTGATCAACTTTATTCATCGCATTGTGAAATAAGCTTGGCCTTTTGCCTCGCAGAACATTGATTTGCATATCTAAATATAAATGTGTTGAACGTAAATTAAATTTTATAAGCACACAGAAAGATTTCTCATCCAGTGTTAAATTATGTGTCTCTATCAGCTGTTTTGGGATAGAGTAGTAGAGCAGTAGTGCAGTCCCAAGTTTAATTAATGCAGTTTAAACCAGCACAAATATTCCTATTACATGATACATCTATTTATAAGTAAAAATATAATCAAGGATATTAATGTCACTTGCATCATACATTAGAGATCAAGGACAAAGTTGTAGCCCTCCAGCACACCTGTGGTGGCTAGCTTGTTCAAACAGGGTTATTGAAGGAAGGCGTCCCTAAGCCGACTGAGAATGTTTCCATAACAAACTATAAGAAGGACACCAATGCTAAACTCGGTAGTTTTATACAATTTTAATGGTTAATATACCCATAACTACATAGCAAAAATCTAAACTATCTAAAAATATAAAGTCATAAAATAATTAAATTACTTCTTAAAATTAGTTGTATTTATTTACTAAAACAACTAACAACTATTTGGGCGAGCCGGTGGCCGAGTGGTCTAAGGCGTCAGGACTTTGGGCTTGGGTTAGAGATAGCGCTGGTTCGAAGCCGGCCTAGACTGAAAGATTTTATCAGTAATATTCACCTTGTACTGTACAGGTTCGCCCCCTTACACTGACTGAATAAGTTCCTCGCACAGATCAATGGTCTATGGGGAATGGTCAGAGTAAGGTTAAGGAGGAGATCGGCCTCTCCTTTTATAAAGAAACTAAGAAACTGTTATAAGAAACTATAGTAAATAGAAACCAAATTTGAATTTAAAAGTTGTATACAATCTTTTGCCTTATAAAACAATGCTTTCAAAATTCAAATTCAACTAGTCTGAAAAATGTAAATAAAAATAAGGGGTTTGCTCTTGTTATGCTGATAGTAGGGAATACCCTCACTGGGGTGCAAATCGGATAAAAAATGCAAAAAAATATAAACAAACACTGTGTGTTGAAAACTCTGAGTGTAATGTCACTTGTTTTGTCCCTTCTTATTTAAACAGCTGATAAACAATATTTGAGAAATAAATACAAACGTAATTAGCTTGGAGATAAATAAATAAAAGCTTATATGGCTAAGTAGTTTGAACATAAATATAAACTTACATGGCTAAATAGCTTGGAACTATTGAAAACAAAATTATGACTTATGAGTCCTATTGCTATACTTTATCTAATGAATGTCCAGACTTGACATGAGTGCACCTTTTGGTATGTGAGTTAAGCTTGGACACGCGGTGTCGCCAAGAGCACTACGTTTAACATACAACACAATAGTTACTTTTAGGGGCAAAAATCCCCTTGAGGATTTTTAATTTGTTAAAAAAATAATATAATAGAACAATATATAATTGATGTGATAAAAATAATCTTTTAAAAATGGATGACATGAATGTAAAAGACAATATAAACAAGTCCATGGTCATAATATAAATTTACAATATCAAAAGAGTGGGTTATGAAACATGTGCATTTAGAGAACTGAAACTTGGCAACAGTTAAGGCGTTACTGTGTTTGCAGCTGACTTACATCGTTATGCCGTTGGTTGTAACATTCCCTAACTCCTGTTGTTCCAGCAATTGCTGTACGAGCACTCTGAACTCAGGTCAGACATTCAATAAATAAACTATAATAAAGGGCATACATCATACTTATGTTATATGTTACCATGTAATGTTATATGTTATTAAATCGCTGTTTACTTTCTTCAAGTATTTTCTTAGGTAGGAAGATAGTTGCCAGGCGAGTGGCTCGGCGACTGAGTGCCACTTACCTTACCAACCCTCCGGTCTGCCTAGCGAAGCTCACTTATATGTTTCCCTTCGGGAGTGTCTTACGCCGATCTTATTTTGGTCTCTGCATGTACGCTACTGGAAGACATGTCACAAGGCTTTACAAGAGATGGCCTGTGGTCTTAAATGGGTTAGTAAATAATTCAACTGTGTTTAATTTCTAAATTAATTTGTATTGTATCAACACAATTGTCTTTAGCCCTCCGGGTCTATTGAATCGAGCGTACCACCCATATCCAGGTTGAATTTTTCAACAATGTTTACTATTTTAGCCTTTAGTCAACCTTAGGGGAAGGTAAAGAAAGAAAGAAAACCAATTTATTTCCCTTTTTAAGTTTACATAATTTTTAAGTTAACATAGCGGATAAAAGTTTCAGCCTAACAAACATAGGCTTTTTGCCTGTGCATAGAAAAATAAATAAACATTAAAATATAATTTAGTCAGATAAACTCAAAAAGGTACTTAACATATAAATGTGTAAAATAATTATTATAATAAAATAACAAAAATGTATATCCTATACTAAAATAATTCGTTAGATATTGACTATAACATAGAACAAATCATTTAAAAAGAAGACGTATACTTATAATAGTGTAAAATAAAAATAAATTATTAAAATAAAGAAAGTAAGTGAGTACCATGAACCATATGAGGTAATTAGTTACTCATATGTGTTCATTTCTAGGGAGAGCAAATAATGTAAAATTTGTGTAAATCAAACTTTAAGTGAATAAATAACTAATTTTATTGCACATACTGATTAAACTTGTGACTAAGAAGTTTATATCCTCTGGAAATGAGTAACATAAAATTACAATGTTAATTATGTCCAATGTTACTTCAAACACCATGGAAAAATCAAACCAATACTGTATAAATCCCATATGTTCTTAATGACGAAAAATTAAGATAATTGCCACTTTGTAACATGTTCTTTAAAATACTTCATAATATATCTTAATTTATAATTACAATATACTGCTTTTGCTGGCTCATTAACACAAATTTTTGTGTTAATAGAATATTAGGTTAGGTTAAAGGGCACTAGGCCAGGAATTATTATATTGGAGAGAGGACATCAGCAAACTTACCTTATAAAAGACAAGTTCACTAACACCAGAGTAGGAGTAACATACATATAAGAAACACAAAATCACACTAATTTTCTGTACTACTGGCACTTTCTACAGATGAGTAGACAGGGAGGGAGAGAGTCTCTCTCTCTCTCTCTTTACTCACCTGAAGAAAGTGCCAGTGGTATGGAAAATTTGTGTTTCTTCTGTGTATGGTACTACTACTCTGGTGTTAGTGAACTTGTCTTCTAAGGTAAGTTTGCTGATGTCCTATCTCTCCAATATAATAATGAGTTAATAAAATAGTAATAATACACTAAAAGTGTTTTATTTCTTAATATCAGTTGAGCTACGATCGAGAAGATTATTGTTTGGGTGTTGTGTTTGCAGGTATTATTATGACCAGGCATCCTTTTCCATAGCGCAAGTTTTTGCGAACACAACATTACCTGCTCCAGGAGATCCTTTGTATGCATGGCCCAGTGACTTGACCAAACCAGACATAATAGTTTATGTTGATTTTCCTGATAATCTGCACCGAGAACCTGCCACTACAAGGCATCCATCATCTTGGAAACCCAAGTAAAATGGTTTATTTAAGATTTCACAACTCTATATTTAAAACACATTTAAATACTGCTTTATATTTCATATTTTGACCTACGAAGTATATAATAAAATTACAAATTGAAAATTACATTTCTTTAACTTGGCTAATTCTGTAATGTGAAACATATTCAAATCTTATACATAAGAAAATGAATTATTCTTATTAGACTGCCATTTGTTGACGGAACAAAGTTTAAAAAATATATATTTTAAAAAACTGAATATAGTAATATTTTCTTAAACTCATTTTTATTGAATTCTTTATTATTTGTTTCGGCCAACGTCCTGACTAACGGGATCCCGGTGGCCGGCATTCTGGCCACCGGCGTATGTGGCCTTACACATACAGATTGAATAGTTGATGCTAGAACTTCCAGAATTTCAGTGGCATTTTAGACAGAAAAGGAGTTATGCCACACTTCCAATGAGTTAATGTTATGGTCCACAGGTAGCAGCACTATCCAGACTTGCGAATGACTAACTTGTCACAGCTAATACACTTTTAATCAAAAACTTTATTGACAATAAACTGATTGTAATGGTTGCAAACTAATTTATAACCATTGTTTGTTAACCATGCTCTCTTTCATTAAAGTGGTCTTCATTTTCTTTGACATAGCAGGATCTTTGTGATATATTAATAATCTGCACTGTGGTGTAGTGCTGTAACCCAGCTACTTATTACCGTCATGGCACCCACTCAATGGCCGTCGTTGTAGACTCTAGAAGAGAAGTATGAGTTGTTCATGTAGGATCGTTGCCAGGGTTTGAGTGTTGTGCAGGATAGATATGTGAGTTTCAGGCTTATCAGTTTGCCGGAAATCAGACCAAAAATATAGGGTTCAGATTTCATGCTAAACTGTAAGTCCTCAATTTCCCCAGTTGTTGGGCAATTAATAAATGACCATTTTTAATAATTGTACAACCTTAGTTAGGAACAATCGCTACACTCTTTCATTCGCCGTTATCTTTATGGTCAGGTCAGTGTCTTATCAATAAATAAATATTCGTAATTTTTCCCTTTATATTGTTTTGTACAATTGGATGAGATTTTCTGGTAGAAATTAATATTAGTGAATTAAATATTTTCCTTGATACTTGGAGACATTTCTAACAACACATTTTACACCCAGGATTATTGGGGGGAGGGGGTCGATAGCCTTAGGTAGTTGGTATTAAGTTCACAAGATGGCACAGATGGCTTTTTAAATTAACGATCAATGTTTCAGGATGATGGAAGTCTACAAAACATTAAATGATTCAAGTATTATTTTCATCAATACAAAGAAAGGGCTGAACTATGTAGAAGATTATGTGATTGACATAGTGGTTGAAAGGCTATCAAGTCAGCTTGAATTTACTGTATTTGGTAAAAGAAGGACACCTCAAAAGTCTGGAAATGTATCAGATATCGAAACTACTCCTGCTGGCAGTTGTACCGAATGAGAATTTAATTAGTGTTATAAAATAAGTTTCCAAATTCACTTTTTTCATGTATACGTTGATAATTCTTGTGTATGTAGATTAAAAGCTTATTTGTTAGAGAAGTGTTTATAAATTATACCTACTAATTCTTCTGCAATAACTAAAAATGCAATCATACTTTCTCCAAAACTATATAAGTATTCCGCAGATACATTATTACATTACATAGCCACTGTGGAACAGTACTGAAACCCAGCTACTTAATGCCTAGCGATATGGAGATTGTAGGTCAATCAATTGTAGGCCTCTTGCTAGTCTAGTGGTTAGCACTTCTGCTTCATATGCAGAGGTTCAAATTCCGGGAGGTCCACTTAAAGTTTGCTTGATGGGTATTGGACTGTTGTCCCTTAACAATGTTAGTACTACTAACAGTAAAAAATGTGTCTGGCATAGATAGTCTATGGAAAAAGTTGTGGTTTCAGTTATTTTAATACCGACTCGAGATACGCTTAATGGTTGCCATCGGAGTGGACATTAATAGAGAAGTAATAGATGGCTTGGATTTGGATGTTGTCCAGAGTAAATTTAAGTATTAAGATTCTCACTGAGCTGAAAATAAGCAAAGGAAATCTCAATTTTTAATTTCTTTCTGAATCGCTTTTGTCTGAGGATGGTAAACATGGTTTATTGAATTTGATCATCATGATTTGTATATGTAATTAATTAACTTATGCTGCCTGACATTCCCTTATTAATATCATATATTTATCTCTGTAAAATAAAAATAACTGTAAATCTTAGATAAGTCCCATCTTCCTTCTTAAACTTGATGAAATGAATGAAAAACATGTTTATGGTTACTACATGAGGTGAAGTTAGGGCTGCAAGCCCTCTCTACCACAACCTCAATGGTAGGTACCGGCACAGAATATAGACAGATACAGAAGCCCCACGCAATGCTAAATTTTGAAACGCAAGATCGCTTAACTCACCGGCCAGATCATACGCGGCGCTAGTGGTAAAAACCGGCCAAGCGCGGTTGCCAAACTGTGGCTGGCTGGCCGGCCCAGCCGGCCAGGGAGAAATCCCTCGCTACGCATCGTCTCTGGTCTCTCAGGCTAGTCAACTGCAACAGTCCCGCGTGTATGACACGAGCAGTCCAACAATGATGCATATGCGGAGTTTAATATTACTGTACATCTTTTACTGTTAAAACGTAATATTCATATTAACATTTTTTATTGACAATTATTGTTTGTTTAATTCGGTGCCTGCCCTAAACCGCCCAATCTTAGTAATTACTAGAAAAAAATTAAAATAATCAGGTAATCTTTCATATAATACGTGTTTGTTTTCTTGTTTACTATAGGTCTTCACCGACAAGTTTTGCATAACCTAGATTTTGTACACACGAGTAAAAATAAGTAAATAAAACATATGGAAAAATATTTTGCCCGTGTAAATGAATAAAGTAAGTGTAAAAGCGTACTATCATGAATTTATTTAAGATAGTAATAATAATAATAAATACTTGCAAATTTGTAAATAATAGCCTACATAAATGTTAGTAAAATTATTTTGTATACTTTATTATTTTATTGGCGTTGTCAGACTAAAATTCCATACACGTAGCTTAATCAACTATTTAAAAAATACATTATTTTAAACGTTTCTTCAGGTATTCATCAGTAGGGTGCTATTTTCGCTCAAAACTTGACTAACTGAAAATTAGATAAATATAAAACATAAATAATCCTATTACAAAGAACAAATGTTTTCCAATTTTATCGTGGCTAGGGAGATGATTTCTATAAGTATTATTAAAGCCAAACAACACTGACTAATCACAAATTCTCAAAAATCATAAGACCAAGAAATTTGCTATAAACATTCATTATAGGCTATAGACATATACTAAGAGGGGATTTGTCAACAGTTTTTCTCAAAAATCTAAATTAAGGCAGATAACTAATATCCCAATACTAGCAAATCATTGTTACCCTAACAATGAGAACGCTTATGACGTGCACGGTTGACACTGTTATACACTTGACATAAGAGGTTATTTTTTACCAGTGTATTGAAACAATGTTAAGCATGTAATACGAAGAAAAATAACAAAATTACACGAGTGAGTGAAATGAGCGTAGCCAGTAACGGGGTTTTGCTCACTTAGCGTGCTGTGGTATCCCCTAGTTTAAGAAAAAATTAGGTTTTGGATTATTACTATTATTTTTTACAGTTTTAAATGGGTAAAAAATGTTTAAAGGAACATAAATATCGAATGGGGACAAAGTTTTTGGGAGATTGAAGGCGATAGGTTCCATGCTCGGTCCTCTTAATACCGATACGGCGACCGTACAATGGTTGCCATCAACGTGGACACTACTAGAGACGTATGGGGTGTTCATGTTGGATGGTAGTCAAGGTTCGGATGTTGTGTAGGGAAGAGAACTGAGTGTCAGACTTGTCTGTTAGCTGAAAATCAGACCAACACTACGTGGTTCGGATTTTACGGAAAGCTGCAGGTCCGATAGTTGCCCTGGCTGTTGGGCTATTAATAAATTGCTCTTTCTGAGGAACAGTTAAACTCAGTTAGTAACCGGACTACACTCATATCATCGTTCATATTCGCCTTAAAATACGCACAACGTTGTGTCGGAATCTCATATGTTAGAACGAATACTGTTTCCTTCAAACTAGATGGAAAATAATATTTGAGGCAAAGTTCAAAGAACCCGCGCCCATCACGTGTTCATCTACTTCCTGCATCCTTTCCGTCTGTAAAAAAAAATTCTGAATAAAACTCAGTCAATCTATATACTATAAAGCTCGATGTAGTGACTGACTGACTCACTGACACTAAATGTTGAGGCACTTCCCTGCGTCTTACCCGGGTATACTTGAATTGAAGCTCTCTGTCTGAAACCTCCAGAATAATTCACAAAAGTTTACTTTTTTCACTCATAAACAAGATGGCGGCCTTTTTACCCCAAAACTTACCCAATGTCCCCAATGGAAAAAAAATCACTAAAAAGTAGTTTTTATTACCTAAGTTGAAGAAAATCTTTAGTAAAATGTCCAAACATTCACAGTTCTACACGTGTAACAAACGCGCACCTTATATATGAAGTTCAGCTTAAGGGGGTTCGGTACTCCCTATCCCGCCCATGTTAAATTTAACAACTTTGTTGTTCCTTTTCTAGAAATCTACTTAAGATATTGGAGTTAAATTTTTCAGGCTTGTTTTTACACCCTTTCTACACACTTTAACGACGAGAATTGTAAAAAAAAAACACACAGAAAAAAATGAAAATCTTTTAGAAAATCTTTAAAAAAATTCTTTTTTTATGGTCATAATATATTTTTTTTTATTATTCAAAGAAAGTCATTGGAAAAAGCTCTTCGTCAAAGTGTGTACATGCATGTAATAAATAAGAGACAAAAATTTGGTTGGCCTATGTCAAATAGTTCCTGAGAAAAGGTACATTTTATAATAAAAAATATAGTTTTCGGAAAAACGGCTTTAAAAGTTTATTTACCTTCTAATACATGCCAGCAGCATAAGAGGGACCTGCTACACAATCATCCTCCTCCATATCATCCTCCAGCTTCCTTTTCAAGAGTCTCTTGCTTTGTCTAGCTTTCTTCTGGATTTCAGCAGCTTCTCGATCACCTTTTTGAATGCGAGCGATGTCCAGATCTTTCATCACCGACGCACAGTTTAGTCCTGGTTCAATTCCCAAACTCTTCAACACTTGACACTTGGCAATATTACCTTCATTGAAGGATGCTACAGCATCATATACACCTAAACAAAGGGTATTGAGGCCAACAAAATTTATTTTTGGCAGACGACCCCAGATTACGCTGTTTAGCGACTCGTTCGGGTTCTGCGTTTTACCGTGCAAACATTTTCTCAACAAGTCAGGGTTGGCTAGGTCCCTAAAAGTAGGCTTAATTTGTTTCATTATAATTTCTGGCAAATGAAAATGCTTGGTGTGGTCATAAGTAAGGTTTTCAGCCATTGCCCTTTGGTACTTACACCAACTTGTCTCACCTTAGGGCAGAGACCGTGCTGCGGGTTTTCATTGCTCGAGCAAATGTGAAAATATTCAGCCCAAACTTCTTTTTTCATAGACTCTAAGTTAGAGGTATTGCGCCTAATTGCTACACCATAATAGTTTTGAATTTTTTGTATGGCTGCATCACTTAGCCTACCTTTTCCGAACATAGACTTTTCATCTGCTAACTTCTTTCCCTTGCTTTTCTGCTTCAATGCCCTCAACCGTGATCCCATTCTTTTTTGAATATGGCCGATACATTCTAACTTTTTAATTACAAAGTCTTCACCATATATTTTCCTGTCTTCTACATTCTTGAATGCTTTGGAGTCACCATCCCCCAAGTAGTAAGCATACCGAACATTTTTTTCAAGTGATCGTTGAAAGATTTCCATCACACCTTCTATTTCCATTCCACCACTCACTCCCTGATAATTGGCAATACAAGTAGGCAAATGAATGCCCTCATCTTTTTGTTCACATCTACAAAATTTAGATTTGATGGACACATCTACGACCTTGCCTGTGTCGAAACTTGTAGCTGAGACCACGCCATTCAGCGAGGTGTGGCCTCGCTTTTGCCAAGTACCATCCAGGGCAATACTTATGTCTCTGGAGTCCTCATTTATTTTCACAGCTTCTTCTAGAGCTGATGACATTGACTGTGAACATACATCTTTTACATATTTTCCAATAATTTTGTTGTATTTTATAAACCGTGTAGGGGGTGAAGGTAAGTTCATTACTGCAGCCAGAATCTTGCCACCAGTTTGTCCTTTCCCGATACAACGCATGCCGTACACATACCTTACATTTACATCATAGACTTCACATTTTTTCCCATCTTCTTTCACTAGGCTTACTTTAGATGAAGTAAAATACTTATTTCTTCTATCACAACCCTCACATTCAAACATTATTTCTGCTGCTAGGCCTACATGTTTACCTACGCGGAGGGAAAGATCGGAACCGCAGTCCCGACACACGGCAACTTCAGATAGTATTTTTTTAAGTACATTACTGCTTATAATAAGATTTGTACAATCAGACCTTGAAAAGGAATCATATTTGTCTAAATTTGGTATGAGCTTTATATGTGATGAGCTTTTGATGTCAATAGTGGACCCAGGCAAAAGGGGTTGATCTTGGTCTGGTGTCAGCATAGGCCTATGAGTAGGTTCACTTGCAATAGGACTATTTGTTCCTTCTGATTTAGGTTTACCAATGTTTTTGCGTTTTTTAAAAACTCTAGGAATACTTGATCTAGGCATTTTTGAAAATAACTAATATTAGCACTGTTTACACTCAAATGTTCTTCAAAACACAATGAACTAACACTTTTCACAGAAACTGTAAGTAAGTAAACAAACAATATAAAAGGCATAACCTCAACTGAGAATGACAGCTGTCAACAACACAGAGAACAGTAGAAATATAAACAGTGTTACCAAGGCAACAAAATGTAAAAACATTAGTTTATGAGTCTTATATGCTATACGATGATCTATTCTAGCAGGTAGCTAGAAAAGTATGGTTTTTAGTGGGTGCCAAAGGACGTTTCAACATTTTTTTAAATATGTTCCCAATACCGTACATACATTTTTTATATACCAAAATGTTCAGAAAGAAACAGAGAGTTAAAAACAGTTAAAAACCAAAAATGCATTTTTTTAAAGTTTTTCTGTACCGAACCCCCTTAATAACTCAAACATTTGTGGTATCGGGGCTCAAAAACTGCAAATTTTAAAAATGTAAAAATTTTAAAAACTGATCTAATCTACTCAAGTGAGGTATCAATTTAAAGCCATTTCTCTCCTGAAACTAAATACAATATCAGATTTTGAACAGGATAAATATTAAGGGGTAAATGCTCCTAAAACAAAAAAAAAAAAAAAACTCCTAAAACCAGTAAAAGGGTAGTACAAAAATAAAACTTACAAGTGGAGCATCAAACTATAGGTATTTATCTCAAAAATTACATTTTACCTTTACATCTTGGAAGAGACAACGTTTAAGGGTTCTGCCCCTCCCCCCCCAACAAAAAGAAGCTCCAAAACCCAAAATTGAGTACTAATGTCAAACTAATACACTCAAGTGGGGTATCAAAATAAAAGTATTTTTCTCTTAAATAGTAATTTACCATCAGATTTGAGAAAAGTCTACGTTTAGGGGTTCCGCTGCCCCAAAAACCCAAAATTAATGGTCATACTGGTTAAAAATCCTGACGAGG